>SJYC01100182.1:0-19564 GCA_006408675.1 Madoqua kirkii
GCATGTGAGATGAGTGCAATTGTGTGGTAGTTTGAACATTCTTTGGCATTGCCTTTCTTGAATGAAAACTGACCTTTTCCAGTCCTGTGGCCACTGTTGAGTTTTCCAAATTTGCTGGCATATTGAGTGCAGTACTTTCACAGCATCCTCTTTCAGGATTTGAAACAGCTCAACTATAATTCCATCACCTCCACTAACTTTGTTCTTAGTGATGCTTTCTAAGGCCCACTTGACTTCACATTCCAGGATGTTTGGCTCTAGGTGAGTAATCACACTGTGATTATCTGGATCATGAAGATCTTTTTTGAATAGTTCTTCTTTGTATTCTTGCCATCTCTTCTTAATATCTTCTGTTTCTGTTAGGTCCCTACCATTTATGTTCTTTATTGACAGAATGTCGTTCACTGGAGAAAGGAATGGCAAACCACTTCAGTATTCTTGCCCTGAGAACCCCATAAACAGTATGAAAAGGCAAAAAGATAGGACACTGAAAGATGAACTCCCCAGGTCAGTAGATGCCCAATATGCTACTGGAGATCGGTAGAGAAATAATTCCAGGAAGAATGAAGGGATGGAGCCAAAGCAAAAACAACACCAAGTTGTGGATGGGACTGGTGATAGAAGTAAGGTCTCATGCTGTAAAGAGCAATATTGCATGGGAATCTGGAATGTTAGGTCCATGAATTAAGGCAAATTGGAAGTGGTCAAACAGGAGATGGCAAGAGTGAATATTGACATTCTAGAAATCAGTGAACTAAGATGTACTGGAATGGATGAATTTAACTCAGATGACCATTATATCTATTACTATGGGCAGGAATCTCTTAGAAGAAATGGAGTAGCCATCATAGTCAACAAAAGAGTCTGAAATGCAGTACTTGGATGCAATCTCAAAAATGACTGATCTCTGTTCATTTCCAAGGCAAATCATTCAATATCACAGATATCCAAGTCTATGCCCAACCAGTAATGCTGAAGACCTACAAGACCTTTTACAACAAACACTCCCAAAATATGTCCTTCTCATTATAGGGGATTGGAATACAGAAGTAAGAAGTCAAGAAATACCTGGAGTAACAGGCAAATTTGGCCTTGGAGTACAGAATGAAACAGAGCAAAGGAAAATAGAGTTCTGCCAAGAGAACACTCTGGTCATAGCAAACACTCTCTTCCAACAACACAAGAGAAGACTACACATGGACATCACCAGATGGTCAATACCAAAATCAGTTTGATTATATTCTTTGCAGCCAAAGATGGAGAAGCTCGATACAGTGAGAAAAAACAAGACTGGGAGCTGACTGTAACTCAGATGATGAACTCCTTATTGCCAAATTCAGACTGAAATTGAAGAAAGTGGGGAAAACCACTATACCATTCAGGTATGACCTAAATCAAATCCCTTGTGACTATATGATGGAAGTGAGAAATAGATTTATGGGACTAGATCTGATAGACAGAGTGCCTGATGAACTATGGATGGAGGTTCATGACATTGTACAGGAAATAGAAATCAAGACCATTCCCAAGAAAAAGAAATGCAAAAAAGCAACATGGCTGTCTGAAGAGGACTTTTATATAGATGTGAAAAGAAGAGAAGTGAAAGGCAAAGGAGAAAAGGAAAGATATATCCACTTGAGTGCAGAGTTCCGAAGAGTAGCAAGGAGAGATAAGAAAGCCTTCCTCATCGATCAATGCAAAGAAATGGAGGAAGACAACAGAATGGGAAAGACTAGAGTTCTCCTCAAAAACATTAGAAATCATTCCTCTTAGACTCACTCTAAGCATGCTTTCATTTCTTTTCTTTCTTTCTTCCTTTTTTTTTTTTGAGATTTTTTTTTTTCTAATGTGAACCATTTTTAAAGTCTTTATTGACTATGTTGCAATATTGCTTGTGTTTCGAGTCTGTTTTTTGCAGCCAGGAAACCTCAGTACTCTCTTGAATTTACTCTAATCATTCCCTCATTTAACTTCTGAGGCTCCACTCTGTCTTGACTTTCCTCCTACCTTCAAGGTTGTGCCTTCTTATCTAAGCCCCAGTCCCCTTTTCTGAAAAGAAAGTGAAAGTAGACTTGCTCAGTCGTGTCCGACTCTTTCCGACCTCATGGACTGTAGCCTAACATGCTCCTCTGTCCATGGGATTTTCCAAGCAAGAGTACTGGAGTGGGTTGCCATTTCCTTCTCCAGAGGATATTCCCTATACAGGGATCAAACCCAGGTCCTGCATTGTAGGCAGACACTTTACCATCTGAGCCCCCTTTTCTAATGGGAGACAAAAGGTTCTCCTCACCTGCCTATCTTCCAAATACTGGGATTCATGGACTTTTAATTTCTTTTAATAATAATTTCTAAAGTTTTCTCTTCCATCCTTATGGCTTTCAACACCATCTGTGTTCTAAAAAGTGACATCTAAATTTCCAGCCAGACCTCTTCCCTGAACTTAATACTCACATACACAATTGTCTTCTATTGAACATTCAATTAATATTTTTTATTAATCTTCCCAGATAACTCCAGTATTCTTGCTTGGAAAATCCCATGAACAGAAATCTGACGGGCAACAGTCCATGGAGTCACAAAGACTCAGACACGATTGAGTGACTGAACATGCACACACACACACACACACACACACACACACACACACACCTTACATTTAACATTTCCAACACTGAAGAGGTGAAGATGGTGTTCATTCTTTCTTATAGTCGTTTCCTTCCACTCCTTTCCCAGCTGTCCTCATTTCAGCATATGATCGTTCTATTCCTTTGATCATTTAGCCCAAAAACCTTGGAATGATTGCTGAATCCATCTCACACTTTGTAATTTCTATAGTTCCATTTTAAAATGTACCCTGAATCTGTATACCACGCCTCTCCCTTACCACTAACACTTTATCATTATAATTATTTTCTCTTGCTTAGATTTTAACAATAATCTTTTAACTGGTTTTCTTGTTTTCATTATTGTTCCTCTATAAATAATTCTCAACTCAACAGTCAGAATAACCTATCCAAAATCTAAGTTCATGCAGAGAGGCAATCTACAGTCATGGCCAACATCATGGACTCTAAAGACAGACCTGGTGGGATCTGCTACTTACCCACCAAGTAATCTTGCATGGGTTAATCTCTCTGGTTTCTGTTTATTTATCTGCAAAATAGAAATAAAAATGTGATAAACCTTAAAGTTTCCATGAAGAATATAAGGTTGCTTAAGTAAAGTAAATAAATACTGCTTCTCTGTCCTAAACCCTTTGATGGTCTTTCTTTCCATTTTTATAGTGGGTTCTCATGTCTTTTCTAATCCCAACACCCTCAAACCTCTCTGCCATTACCCACTGGCAGATTTCTTCCTTTACATCTTTAGAACTATATCAACACCCTTGTTGTCCTAGAACACAGGAATCTTGCCCGACTCAGGAACTTGCTACTTGATGTTCACTCAGTCTGGAATGCTGCTTCCCACCCACTCCCACTCCACCCAGATATCTTTCTAGATCACTCCATCAGTTTCTTTATTCAAATATCAAATTCTCAAGGGTCACCTTCTAATACATAAAATACCCATCTCAACTTTGGAAATCACTTCTCTCCTACTCTGCTTTATTTACCACCAAAGCATTTATCAAAGGCTAGATATTGGGCTTTCCTGGTGGCTCAGTGGCAAAGAATCTACCTGCCAAGCAGGAGATGGTGGTTCAGTCCATGGGTCAGGAAGGTCCCCTGGGGAATGAAATGGCAACCCATGCCAGTATCCTTGCCTGGGATACTAGCATGAGAAATCCCACAGAGGAGACCTGTGTCCATGGGGTCACAGAAGAGTCAGACATGACTTAGTGACTAAACAACAATATATTATACACAGATATCTCTCAATGTTTAAGTATATTTAATTAATCCAAGTATATTTAATTAATGAATGTGTGTAGGAATAGCACAGATTACTGTGCTTTGTCTAATGAATAATAAGACTTTGGTCAGAACGTTGCCTGCAAATTTTAAAAAAAGATCATATAAGGATAATTCTTGAATCAATAGAGTTTGAAAACATAGAATATAGAGATAAATATATATACTATATATATAATGTATCATATATATAATTTATTATATATGTAATATTTAATAAGATATAGTTGCTTTACAATGTTGTGTTAGTTTCTACTGTACAATGAAATGAATCAGCTATATGTTTACTTATACTCTGTCCCTCTTGGATCTCCTCCCACCCCTCACCCATGCCACCCATCTATAATGAGTTTGAATAGTGAGGAATATTTATATTTCCTGAGTCAGTCATATCTTCGGGACCTTACTTCAGAATTGCATCAGATTTCTGGCTTTGTCCAATTTATTCTTTAGGAAATTTTTCTATGCTTCCACAGGGCACCCTCCAGTCTACTATATTGACAACATCAGCTGATTTGATCTGATAAGCAGGGAAAACTTGCTTTATCACATGGCCTGAGTAATCGTGCAGTTATTAGATGCTAGTAACTGTATGACTTTCTGTTGTATCTGAGTCTAGAATATGACCTAAGAAAAAACAGACTCACTTGATATTTGTTTGTTTAAAGTAATGAATAAATAGCATACTTATAAATCAGCTCAATTCTTTTTTCTTCTTTGATCAATTGGTCATAGGAATTCTCAATGGGTCATAATACAGGCTGAGGGGATCGTGCTGATGCTGCAGAAGCAGGCAAACAAGAAAGAGGAGTCTTCCAGCGACTTCACATTACTTGTGCTCTCAGGAATCACTTGAACCTCTTTCTGTTTTATTATTTTTGCTTAATGGTGGGATGCTGCTTAAATATCTTATTTCATGAATTGGTGGTGCTAACCACTTGGTACTGGGCATCTCAGGTCCCACTGAACCCATATGTGCAGTCTCTGCTATGGCCCATTAGCAATCCAAGAGCTGTTTCAAAGAGAGAAAAATTAGTTTCTGAAAACAGAGTGGCTTTATATCCAGTTTTAAGATTTTTCACTCTTACTCTCTTCTCAAGTTTTCATTATCCTTACATAGCATCTGATCCACTTGGTCATAAAGGCCATAAGGTTGCTGCATCTAGAAACTGTATGATTACTCAGACCATGTGATAAAGCAAGCTTTCCCTGCTCATCAGATCAAGGCATCTGATGATGTCAGTATAGTAGACTGGTGGGTGTCCTCTGGAAGCATAGAAAATTTTCTTAAGGAATAAATTGGACAAATCCAGAAATTTGACGTACTTCCAAAGCAAGGTCCCAGAGACATTTTACTCTCATTTCCAAGTGAAAGCAAATAACTTCCAGTCTGTCTATTGTAATTATTTCTTAAAAGTTGGCCAAAATCACATGTAAAAACAGTACAATTTATATTCTTTGTATTCATTCTAAGTACACTGAAAATTACAGACTTTTTCATTTGATTTAACCCTTGCAAGTCTTTTCTGTTCCTTTGGCTTTCTAACATCCCATAATTTACATAACCTCCAATTTTTGCAATTCATAAAAATATAAATAAAAGATAATATAGTATTCAGAGACTCAAAAACTGAATCTATGTATATGGTAAAAATGCTATAAATATTTGGTAAAAGTGTTGAAAGGTTGTTGTTGAATCATGACACCGGGATTCTTGGCCCCCGGAGGAGAAGAATTCAATCCGGGGCCAGAGACGAGGCTTGATTCGCTCAGAGCTTTTGTGTAATAAAGTTTTATTAAAGTATAAAGGAGATAGAGAAAGCTTCTGACATAGGCATCAGAAGGGGGTAAAAGAGTACCCGCCTGCTAGTCTTTAGCTGGATGTTATATAGTCACCAGCAGTCTGTTAATGAAAGAAAGGAATGTCTCAAAACTTAGAATGGCACCAGGCCCCTCACCCATAAGATGTATTTTGGGATAACCTTAGCTCTAAATGGTTTATCTTGGGCCATAAAATGATTAACTTGAATATTGAGGAAGGGCAGATCACCATATAAATAGTTTCATTTACGTAGATTAGAGGAACATTATCGGAGTATTGACATACTGGTTTATCAAGTAGGTTCTGGGCCCAAAAGGCAGAACGGACTTGAAGACAGAGTTTGGGGTAAATGCACAGTACATTAGCATAGCTTAAGATAAACATTTTCATAAGAAAAAGGCAATGGTTAACTTTAAGTGAAACTAGGTGTCATTATAGCAACACAGAATTTTAAGAGAAACCTCTTTTTAAATGTGTATAGAGAAAGAGAAAATATCTCTAGTTTGTTTCCTCCTGCCGCTTAAGAGAGGTAAAATGTCTGACACTTGCAGGCTATTTCCTCAGTTTGGAGACCCCTGGCCTTCCTGCCTGTTACCCTCTCAGTGTTATTCATTTTGTAGAATGAGGTACCTTATTCTGATATGTCAGAGACAACTTCATTAAACATCTGCTGCTCCTCAACTAAAAATTATACATAGGAAATAAACTTTGCTGACTGTATGTCTCCATTTGTCCCTGCTCTGTTTCCATCAGCTCTCTTCAAAAGACAAGCTCCATAGGCTGCAGCAGATCACAGGACAGGCAATTGTGCTGCACTAAGCCTTGCCTAAGGCCCAGAGAAGGACTGGGGTATAAACATGGGATTCCAGCAATTACCAAACCCAGGAAAAGATTTTTAGTTAAGAAAAAAAGAAGATGGAGTCCAATTGTAAATAGAAGAGAATATTTTCAGTTAATTTGAAGACAAAATTACCATTTTTGGACAGAAGAGCCTGAAGGGCTACAGTCCATGGTGTCACAAAGAGTCAGACATGACTGAAGTGATTTAGCAAGGACACAAATGTTATAAAAACAAACATTCCCACTTCATATCCAGTCTTCCTGTGATAATTATTAATGATTGCACTAAAAATCAATATCCTTTTTCAAATTTGAATGTAGGGTCAAGAAATAGTGGTTGAGATGATAGCCTAAGTCTTCACGACCAGTTCCCTCATTGAGTGACCTTTAATGGAAAACCATATCTTAGATCTAAAAACCAGCTGGCTAAGGTAGATAAAATCTATATACCTTACAACTGTAAAATTTTTACTACTTAAATTTAAGCTAATAACATTATATTTTATAAATTAAAACCAGTATCTATGATATTATTCTAGTTTTTTCCTTCTGTTATTGAAATTAATTCAATTCAGTGACTATCCATTTATATACCCCATAGCAAACTCTGATAGTCTATCTTTATGTCAGTCAGATTAACAACCTATTCCAAGTGATCATTTCTTCTTCGAAATATAGAAAGCAAATTTACAACCATGGCAATAAATGATTTTATCTACTTACTGCCAATAACTTTACAAAATGCTGAATTATTTTGGTAATCATCCAGAATATAGTACGGTATTCTACACATGCTGTGTTCAGTCACTCAGTCTTATCTGACTCTGCAACACCATGGATTGCAGCATGCAAGGCTTTCCTGTCTTTCACTATCTCCCAGAGTGTACTCAAACTCATGTCCATTGAGTTGGTGATGCCATCCAACCATCTCATCCTCTGTCACCCCTTCTCTGCCTGCCTTCAGTCTTCCTCAATATCAGGGTCTTCCAAGGAGTCAGCTCATCACATCCCATGGCAAAGTATTGGAGCTTCAACTTTAGCATCAATCATTCCAAAGTATATTCAAGGTTGATTTCCTTTTGGATGGACTGGTTTGATCTCCTTGCTGTCCAAAGGACTCCCAAGAGTCTTCTCCAGTTTGAAAGGATCAGTTCTTTGGTGCTGAGCCTTCTTTATGGTCCGGCTCTCACATCCATACACAAGTACTGGAAAAACCTAGCTTTGACTATGTGGATTTTGTCAACAAACTGATGTCTCTGCTTTTTAATGTCTCTTCCTTTTATTTAATATTAAATTTTAGAAGCTTTTCTTCCGAGGAGTAAGCATCTTTTAATTTCATGGTTGCAGTCACCATCTACATGATTTTGGAGCCCAATAAAATAAACCTTGATCTGGATAATTCTATTTATTTGTGGACTTCTATTTATGAATAATCAAAAATTTAAAGTGCAACAGAAAATGAACATGTACTCCCCAATCTCAACAGAAATGAATTGTTATTAGATTTAAATTTTAATATCAGTAACCACTCTAACCAATGAGTTCATCAAAATGAATAAGGAATGTTTAAAATATCACCATTTTTTTTTATTCAGATGAATAGCCAAATTCTTTAACTGCAACATCCCTTTTTTCTCACTATCATTCATGGTCTGCTGCTGCTGCAGAGTCACTTCAGTCATGTCCAACTCAGTGCGACCCCTCACCTGGCTCCCCTGTCTCTGGATTTCTCCAGGCAAGAATACTGGAGTGTGATGCCATTGCCTTCTCCAATGCATGAAAGTGAAAGTAAAGTCGCTCAATCGTGCCCAGCTCAGAACAAACCCATTGACTGCAGCCTACCAGGCTCCTGTGTCCATGGGATTTTCCAGGCAAGAGTACTGGTTCAGCTCAGTTCAGTTCAGTTGTTCAGTCGCGTCCAACTCTTTCTGACCCCATGAATCGCAGCACACCAGGGCTCCCTGTTCATCACCATCTCCCGGAGTTCACTCAGACTCGCGTCCATAGAGTCAGTGATGCTATCCAGTCATCTCATCCTCTGTCGTCCCCTTCTCCTCCAGCCCACAAACCCTCCCAGCATCAGAACCTTTCCAATGAGTCAACTCTTCACATGAGGTGGCCAAAGTATTGGAGTTTCATCTTTAGCATCATTCCTTCAAAAGCAATCCCAGGGTTGATCTCCTTCAGAATGGACTGGTTGGATCTCCTTGCAGTCCAAGAGACTCTCAAGAGTGTTCTCTAACACCACAGCTCAAAAGCATCAATTTTTCAGCACTCAGTCTTCTTCACAGTCCAACTCTCACATCCATACATGACTACTAGAAAAACCATAGCCTTGACTAGACGGACCTAAGTCGGCAAAGTAATGTCTCTGCTTTTGAATATGCTATCTAGGTTGGTCATATTTTTCTTCCAAGGAGTAAGTTTCTTTTAATTTCATGGCTGCAGTCACCATCTGCAGTGATTTTGGAGCCCAAAAAAATAAAATATGACACTGTTTCCACTGTTTCTCCATCTATTTCCCATAATATCTCTAGTTTGTTTCCTCCTGCCGCTTAAGAGAGATAAAATGTCTGACACTTGCAGGCTATTTCCTCCGTTTGGAGACCCCTGGCCTTCCTGCCTGTTACCCTCTCAGGAAGACCCTGAACTCACCTGCCCCTGTGGGTGCAGCAGAATTGCTTTTTACAGAGCAACTGCATATAAAGCCCTGAAGACTAGCAGAAAAGATTTCCCACAGCTAAAGATGTGAAAAAGGAGCTAAACGAAATAGGAGAGACGGAGTCATGGGGTAATCAAGACCCATGCCCCAACCCCAAAATGGGAGAAATAGCATAATTACAGAGACCCCCTGGAGAAGGAAAACTGAAAGAAAGTAAAAGTGTAGTCGCTCAGTCATGTCCAACTCTCTGCAACCTACCCTGGAGAAGGAAATGGCAACCCACTCCAGTATTCTTGCCTGGAGAATCCCATGGGCAGAGGACACTGGTGGGCTACAGTCAATGGGGCTGCAAAGCATTGTGCATGAATGAGCGGCTAACACTTATTAGTTGCCTATTTTGCACATAATAGTGTGTGTATGTCAGCTCCAATCTCCTTCCCTGCCCCTCTTTCACCCTTGGTAACTGTAACCATAAGTTTCCTACAACTATAATTCTGCTTCTGTTTTGTGAATAAGTTCACTTATACCACTTCTTTACATTCCACATATAAATGATATCATGATATTTGTCTTTGTCTGATTTATCTCACTAGTATGACAGTCTTTAGACTGAGCACACACTTACACATGTGTTCCCTGTCTGGCAGAGCTATTGCTCTTCAAAAAGTGGCTAAATATGCCATCGCTGCCATGATCCTAGTCTACAAATCGGATATATCTCACCATATCTGCCTCAATGATTCTGTTCCTCATGTAAATTTCATGGGAGTACACATGAAAAATATAAATAAGTCAGATCCCAAACTCATATGCATAGGTAAAGGAAGGTGTTTTTTTTTTTTATTGGTGTGAAGTTGATTTACAATGTCATGTTAGTTTCTGCTATGCAACACAGTGAATCAGTTATATGTGTGTGTGTGTGTGTGTGTGTGTATCTCCACTCTTTCCCACTCTTTTTTAGATTATTTTCCTGTATAAGTCATTACAGAGTATTGAGTAAAGTTCCCTGCGCTTTATGGTAGGTTATTAGGCTTCCCTGGCGGCTCAGATGGTAAAGAATCCATCTTCAATGCAAGACTTGAGTTTGATCCCTGACTGGGGAACATCCGCTGGAGAAGGGAATGGCAACTCACTCCAGGACTCTTGCCTGGAGAATCCCATGGGCAGAGGACACTGGTGGGCTACAGTCAATGGGGCTGCAAAGCATTGTGCGTGAATGAGCGGCTAACACTTATTAGTTGCCTATTTTGCACATAATAGTGTGTGTATGTCAGCTCCAATCTCCTTCCCTGCCCCTCTTTCACCCTTGGTAACTGTAACCATAAGTTTCCTACAACTATAATTCTGCTTCTGTTTTGTGAATAAGTTCACTTATACCACTTCTTTACATTCCACATATAAATGATATCATGATATTTGTCTTTGTCTGATTTATCTCACTAGTATGACAGTCTTTAGGTCTTTCCTTATTGCTGCAATCTTCTACACTCTGTAAAAGACTGAAGTGGGTATTAGCAGAACCAATCCAAGAATTCATAACAAATTTTGATGCATTTCTGGTCCATTCTTTACTGTTATGAAGGCAACATTATAGCCCCTACTCTTCTGATGTCCTTGTTTTCAGTTACTTTAATAGGATGTCCTAGTCCCTGACATTTACTCCTACTGTAGACTGAAGCTTGTACATCTTACCAAAATGGTTTTATTAGTGACCTAACATAATAATGTTACACTGTATTAATTTTCATAGTTTTTGATTCATGGTGGTGGTTTAGTCATTAAGCCATGTCCAACTCTTGTGACTCCATGGACCGTAGCCTGCCAGGCTCTTCTCTCCATGGAATTCTCCAGGCAAGAATCCTGGAGTGGGTTTTCATTTCCTTCTCCAGGGGGATCTTCCCAAAGCAGAGATTGAACCCCGGTCTCCTGCATTGCAGGCAGATTCTTTACCAACCGAGCCACAGGCTGGGTTAGTCCTGGTGCCCTAGTAGACATTCTTTTCCATCAACCATGAATATTCCTGTTTCTGAACTTCTCTGTAATTGAACTGATGTTGGCAATCAGAAAGGAAGAAAAGATGAGTGAATATGCCAAAGGAATGTGTAATGGAAAGCAACTGGATGACATCTGTTTTCCAGATAAACTGGGAACAGCATTCCACTGAGAGTAAGAAAAATGAAAATGAGTCCTACGTTGTGGGGAGAGTGAGAAACATCAGAATATTGTAGAAGATAACTAGTTTTTAAATTCTCCTTCTGACTGACAGCTCTATCTCACCTTTCCTGACATACAGATAGACAGAAGCCTAGAGTCTTACCATGAAACCAGCATTAGGGGCCAGAGATTGACAGTCTGGTCAACAAAGCCACTCCCCAGCCCACATGAACTGTCATGGAATCTAGTGCATTAATTATTGTAAACCAATAATGTTTTGAGGTTATTTCTGAAGAAAAATAATGACTATTCTATCTTTTTAAAATAATAACTCAGTTAATTATCACAGAGATTCAGTAGAACTGCAGAAAAAATGGAAAATCTTGCCTTTAAAAAAATCAGATGTTTGGTATTGCTAGTTGCTTATTATGACTTATTTATTTATTTTTATTTCTTATATCAATGTTTGATAGCTAGTGTAGGCAAAGGAAGAATGTACTCAAGACCGTGCATATATTTATTAAGGTATCATAGCAGGCTAAGGAGATGGTGAATGCTAAGTCCTTACTAAAATCATTGTTGTAATGATTGTGAAGTTCAGGATATAAAGGAGTAAAGCCAGGCGGGACTTCTGAGATGGAAAGAAAATATATTTATAAAAGAATTGAAAATCATAATGAAAATGAAGATATGGTTCAAGAGAAGAAAGAGAATGAATTAAAAATGAGACATTGATATGAAAGCATTTGTAATACAAGACATGAAATGAAAGCATTTCAAGTGATGATGATATGTGAGGAATGGCTACACAGAGAGCAAGCATATGGAACTGAGTGAAAGCCACTGAAATGGAGAAACTGTGGCATTTGAGGAGGTGTGGGCGGGGAGAGTCATCAACGGGAACATCAAGATTACCCATTCCGATAGCAGAAAGCACTCTGCAGTGTGTTTACTTGTTATACCATGTAATATATTTTCCATTCAACACTAAATCTTTGATTTCTAAGAAAAATGAAAATGAAATCTTATATTTTAACATCAGTGATTTGATCAAGAATTATTTCACTAAAACGCCCATCTGGTACAAAATGTAGAAAATAAAACATTTCCTACACTTTTCAGTCTTCCTCTAAATCTTCACTTTCCTTTAAAAAATAGCTCAATATTTTATTAGGATATTTTAAAAATTTGCATATACTTTAAAAACATCAGAAAAACAGTATCTCCCCAATACTACCTTAGGGCATATCTATATATCTCAAATACAGTATTTAAAGCATAAAATGACTATTTCTAGAAGTTGTATAGGCCACTCTTTGATATTAGTAATGGTTATTTTGTATTCAAGTGGAACCACTTTGGAATATGTGACAAGTTCGCAATGGGATAATCTGTAGCTAGCTGACAATACAAATTTAAATTAGGATAAGAATAGGAGACCTACAAATGGGCCAACTGAAGACAATTGTTGATAGAATCATCTCACCTGTCAATTTCCAAATGCTACTCAGTTTAGCAGCAGATTGTTTTTGGGATTTGAAACTTTGATCTCTATAAATAATGTTATGCTTTTTAACTTTTAACAAAGGAAAAAGATGATGCTATTAACTCAAATTATGAGATTTCTATCCCTGAATCCCTATTAAAGTGAAAATGTTACTCAGTTGTGTCAAACTCTGCGACTCCATGGACTATAACTCACTAGGCTCTTCTGTCCATGAGAATCTCCAGGCCGGAACAGTGGAGTGGGTTGTCATTTCTTTCTCCAGGGAATCTTTCCAACCCAGGGAGTGAACCTGGGTTTCTCACATTGCAGGACAATTCTTTACCATCTGAGCCACCAGGGTAGTCTCCTGTTAAGTAAGTTTGGACACTAAAATTTTTATTTTTGTTCATAAATCAGAATAGATTTATATCTATGTCTATGTGCAAACTAGTTTATAAAGTGGAGACAAGATCCATTCATTGTAGTTATTTCTTGTGCATACAGAAACGGATAATCACTCAGAGACTGTGCTTGGATCCTTCTCATCAGTGAGATTTTATCTCTAAAGTCCAAATGGAAACAACACATAATGATTGAGGGATAGTAATTTAACTTGTATAATGGTGGGCTTGGTCTAGGAAGCAAAAATGAGTCTTTGGATTGCTGTGTGTGATGGAATGGAAAAACTGCTAGTTTCTTTCTAGGTATCAGGGAGAAAGCAAGCTTTGGGAATTGGTGATGGACAGGGAAGCGTGGCATGCTACAGTCCATGGGGTCGCAAAGAGTCGACATGACTGATCGACTGAACTGAACAAAACTGATCAGGGGAAAAAGAGAGAGAGAAACATTCCAAAATGAGAGATGTGTTACATACCTGGATTAATTGAGGACAGTGGTCCACTGATCTTAGAGATCTTTTCATGAGAAGGCACACTGTTGAGTAGCTTTATAAATCTAATTTGTCTTGCTTTCTAAACTCAGATTTAGATAGGTTTCTATCAGGTTGTGATAGCTACTCAGGTTGTGATAGCTTTCTATCACAGCACACTATGCCTTGTAACTAATTCATTTGCACTTGAACTGATGGAAGAGGGATTTGTTGAGAAGGAAGATAGTAATAGTGTTAAATGTATAAGAACAAAGTAGTGTAAATTGAAGAGTAATAAAAATGTCAACAACTTAACAAGCAGGAAGATTGTTTCATATGGGAATATAGGCAGATTGAAGCACATTTTTCTCAGTTTAGCTTGTAAGATTAGTAAAGGAGAAATTAACTACAAAGTTTATGTCAATACAATGTCAAAACATTCCATCAATCAGTCTATTGTGTCAGTTGATCAATGAAATAAGCAGTTCATGAAAGGAAATCCATTTTAACAGTGAAATGAATAAATGTTTAATTGAATGATTTATTTTTTAATGTCCTATAATACATTCTACAAGAAATTGAACAGAAAAATGTTATACAGGGAGAGATTAACATATGATGAAAATCACCAACAATGGTAAGTAACTAACAAAGCCTCCTGTCTTAGAGGGAAAGAAAAAAGGAAGGCTGTTGTTTATTAAGAAACTCAGAATGGTAACATCCAGTTTTACACATTAATTATAGCTAAGGTCAAGCAATGAAACAGGAAAAATTAATTAAGTCATTTAAAAAAGGCATGCCAATATAATTTAGTCTATTATTCAGTTAGGATGTACAAGGAAAATAGAGACTACAGCCCTGAGACAAATACATAAAATATTATCATTCCAAAAGTATGTATTGCTTTTGTCCTCTCAAGAGCAAACTCCCCTCAAATTCATAGAACAGAAACAGGCAAGTGAAGATGGAAGCTTGGAAGAGTGGAAGACCATGCTTTCTTATATATACAATGAAAATTCAAGAGGATGATTGTATGCACAATGAATAGTCACTTGTTCTAACATACAGCTTTTAGAGGGGGGAAAATAACAGGTTGTTCATGTTGATGACTAGTTTTTTAAACATTAAAGAAAAATATGCAACATACTTAGGGTATAAGTTAACATACACACTCTGGTGATGATTTAGTAGCTAAATCTTGTCCGATTCTTGTGACCTCATGGATGGTAGCCTACAAGGCTTCTCTGTCCCTGGAATTTCTCAGGCAAGAATACTGAAGTAGGTTGCCATTTCCTTCTCCAGAGTATCTTCCTGATCCAGGGATCAGACGAGGGTCTCACACATTGCAGTGCAGACAGATTCTTTACCAGCTGAGCCACCATGGAAGCCCTCTTTAGAATGGGGCTTTCTTAACTTTAATGTGAATACATGGTCTGGGCTAAGGTCTGAAGTGAGATTCTGTATTTCCAACAAGCTCCCAAGTGACACCACTGCTATTGTTTCATGACAGTGCTTCAAGCAGTGAGGCTCTAATGTAAACTACACAAAATAGAAAAAGATTAAACCTAGACGGTACCTTCCATGACATTTAGTATAACTACTCATTTTAAATGTGAAGAACTGAAATCTCTAATCAATGCAACGATACAATTCTCACAATTCCTTATTAACTAACAGTGTAAAAACTCACAACTCCTAACTCATAATCATTTAATTGTTCTTTCTCTTAGGCAGTTTCCATCTAGAATTATCATAATCCTAAAGTTTGTGTGTTAGAATCCATATCAAGGACTCTTTCATTTAAAACATTGTGATGCCTATTTTGAAAGTAAATTTGAAACATAATTTCAAAATCTTGCCTCCCTTGTTCCAATTCCCTGCTCAACCTTCGTCTATTGAATATTTACAGTGGAGTAAAGTTCATCTGAAATAGCAATTCATTTTTTTCTAGAATATTTGTCTTTGTAAAAATAGAGAGGTACGTGTGAAATATCTTTAAGATATGTCTGTACAAGAAAGTTAAACCTATGAAACAAAGAAAAGTATCATTCCACTGTCACCCATTATACCTACTTGGCAAGTAGTTATTGAGAAATTAGTTAGGCAATATTTCCAAAGAAGTATAAAGTGTGACACTTGCTTCACAGAGATTTTAATACAATGGGGGAGACAAGATATAAATATATTAAAGAGCTTTAAAAAAAGAAATAATAATTTGTAGTCTGTGCTTACAAAGTTCAGAGCAGGTAGAAGTGGATTGGAAAGATTTTAGGTAGTAAACTAAATAAAACTTTAAATTATGTCTTAAGGAGAAGGTAGACATATAGGAAGGAATGCATCATGACGAAAGAAATACCACTTTGCAAAGAAAGGACAGGCAATTCAAGATGAGATGGAGAAGAGCTAAAATTGAGAGTGTGAAAGCTAAGGTGGGATTCTTAAGGGCTGCATGCTCATCCCCTCTCATGTTGATCCACGTGGATCACTTGGTGGTTGAGCAAAAGTAAAGATGTCTTGCTGCCTGAGACATTCACAAGATATCTGAGCAAGGAAGACAATGGGTGAGGAAATTTTATCACGCTGCTGGAAAACTCCCCAGCGCAAAGGAACCTGCAGAACTACACTCCATGGCAGCGCAAAGATTCAGGTGACTGAGCGGCTGACTCAGCGCATGCGCTATACTGGTGAATATTTTCTGGCTCTTGAGAAGACTGCACATTTTTCACGTGCGTATTCTGTTATATAAAAGAAAATTAAAATATTTAATCAGATCAAGTTAACTGATATTACCCAAATCTGCTATACCCATACTGTTTTTATAGTCAATTTGTGCTATCAGTGACTGAAAGGGGAATGCTAAAATCTCTAACTTTATTTATGGATTTATTTGTAATATATTTTCCAGATTTTGCTTCATTTATTCTGAAGCTCTGCTCATATGTACCTATATATTATGGGCTTTGATGCCTTCTTGATGAGTGGACCATTTTATCATTATGAATGACTCTGTTTCCAGTACTGTCTTTAAGATCACTTTGCTAGATCTTAATATAGGCACTTCAGGTTTCTTATGATTAGTATTTTCATGGTATATCTCCTTCCCTTCTGTTACTTCCAGCCAGTGTGTCTATATTTAAACACTATTATTCACTGTCTGGAAACATAATTTTCATTAGAAGATCAAGAAAAAATTCCTCCCATACCTACAAATCTTCCTGGATTGATTAATCCAGCCAGATTGAGTTGTTACCTAGACTTCCTTTTCAAAAAATTTTGTTTGTTACTCATAAGCCAGAACCTGTCAGAATATTTCTGCATTGTTGATTCTTTTTATGAATCAAACATTTATGATCAATGACAAATATATCCTTGCTTGTTCCAGAGTTATGAGGTGAGGGTATTTACTTATACATGGATTCTTGTTTCTTTTGACTTTAAACAGTCTAAAGGAAAATCTTTATTTTTTTCTGTGTTGTTTGGTCTAGCACCTGCCTCAGTAAGTGACCTCAAAATATATGTCAAGTAAACGTATTGCGTGAAAGACACTAACAACAGCAGAATGATTTGTTTGATTAATTTGATATTTTTGTAAGTGTAAGTGAACTCTACATTTTCAGAAAAAAATTTCAAGGCCTTATCAAAAGTTTACCTGAATCTAATCTACGGTTTCCTCTTTTGATTTTCCAACTTTATCCTTTAATCCTTGTCTCTGCAATATGAAACTGATTCATTTCCCTTCTCTTTAACCTCTCCCTTCCTGGGTTTCACTGAGTGACTCATAACATGATCCTTCCCCATATGCCAAGCCCTTCCTACTTCCTTCTCCTTCAGATCTGTATTTCACTTCCTCCACCTTTGGTCAGTTAGACTTTAGGTGTCCAACCTTGCCTTTCTCCACAGCAGCCACTCTGTTCCTTTGGCAGGCCTACAACAAACAGTGTTAAGCCAAATTTTTGTCTTCTGTTTTATTTTCTGGTTAATAAAGTAGATGTGTAGAGAAGCCATCCTGTGACCTTGCCAAATAGATACTTGTAAATGTGATAATAAAACTCTCTTCTTAAGAGAAGCCAAATAAGCCTTCTTGGTGGGGTTAGGATATCCTCAAAATGAGGCACTGATTGTTAATTCTGACCATCAGTTAGTTACATCTACCCTCAGGGCCATCTGTCCTGAATATTCATTGGAAGGACTGATGTTGAAGCTGAAACCCCAATACTTTGGCCACCTGATGCTAAGAACTGACTCAATGTTTGAAAAGACCCTGATGCTGGGAAAGATTGAGGGCAGGAGGAGAAGGGGACGACAGAGGATGAGATGGTTGTATGGCATCACCAACTCAATGGGCATGAGTTTGAGTAAACTCCAGGAGTTGGTGATGGACAGGGAGGCCTGGTGTGCTGCAGTCCATGGGGGTCACAAAGAGTCGGAAGTGACCGAGCAACTGAATTGAACTGAAATATGGGGAAATGATTTAACCTCGTTCAGCTCATTTGAAAATTGAGAATGAACACCCTGTCTTAAAGATATCTTGTTAGGCTCTAATGTGATAGTTATCCAAAGCATGTGTATCGACATCACTATGGACATAGAAAGAGTAGAAGAACTACCTTAGTAATGAACTCTGTTTTTCCTAGTGAGCAGACATATTCAGGCATGTCTAGGGGGTGTGTCCTGCCACTTTGCCAGGTAATAAGCAGCAGAGTGGCCTGCAAAGCAGTGAATTCACTCCAAGACAAGAGTAGAGGGTCCTCGTGAGCTTTGTCCAAAGAAAGGGTTCTTCTATGGGAAAAAGTCTAATGAGTCTGCTCTATGTGACCCACATTCCCTTACCAGTTCTCCTGCATTCACAGCAAGTGACTAGGGAGAGAGGTTTATCAGGAAAAGAATCTCTCTGGAAAACAGATGGCTGAGTCACTAAGTATCTCAGGGATATAGATAGCTCTGGAAGCTTTATATACAAACAGAACTAAGATCAAGCTAGCTCATATAGAAGCCGCGTGTGAAGCATGTTAGAACCTAGACCAGAGAAGACAACATGAGCGGAGTTCCATACACATTAGTTTTAAAATACAAATGCATGCGTACCAAGTCATTTCAGTCGTGTCTGACTGTGACCCTATGGACTGTAGCCCACCAGGCTCCTCTACTTGTGGGATTCTCCAGGCAAGAATACAGGAGTGGTTGCCATTACCTTCTCCAGGGGATCTTCCAGACCCAGGGATCAATCCTCTGTCTCTTATGTCTCCTGCATTGACAGATAGATTCTTTACCACTAGGGCCACATGAGAGACCCATAAAATACAAATAGCAATGCATTATTAACATTATTGATTGTAAGAAAAGCAAATAAACACAGAGCTGTTTACTGCTTCTAAATTTACTAAAATGAATTCCCTGAGAAAGTAGACCAGCAGATGTACATTTAAGTCGAATCCTGAGCTGCCTTAATACCAAATGCTCCCATTTAAAAATCTTTGTTAAGAAAAAAAATTAGAATTTAGTATAATTTCTAGGAAATACTGTTTCACATCATAAGATCTTCCAAACTTACTTTATAAGGCCTTGTCTCTTATAGCTTAACATCAATTGACAGGATTCAGTTAAGCATTTCCCAAAATGTGTCTCAATAAACAATATTCCAAAGAAGTAATATTTTGAAATAATTTGGTGATTAAGTTTGGGAAATTCATGTTATATTCACTATTTGGTGATTGGAAGTATTCATTAGCATATTAAAATCCCAAAGAACTGCTGTAGTAAAGAAAACTTATGGATTTATCCCAGTTCTCCAAAGCCCACAAACCATGGTGCTCAGTTATGA
>SJYC01100183.1:0-14474 GCA_006408675.1 Madoqua kirkii
TGGCCACCTCATGTGAAGAGTTGACTCACTGGAAAAGAGTCTGATGCTGGGAGGGATTGGGGGCAGGAGGAGGAGACAACCGACGATGAATGGCTGGATGGCATCACGAACTCGATGGACATGAGTCTGAGTGAACTCCGAGAGATGGTGATGAACAGGAAGGCCTGGAGTGCTGCGATTCATGGGGTCACAAAAAGTCGGACACAACTGAGCGACTGAACTGAACTAAACTAAGTGTGATTTTGCACTTGAATGTTTTCTATTATTTGTTTTTTTATATTGTTTTGCAAGATCTTATTTTGATGATACATGGGGCATGCACACATATTTCACAGAAGAAAAATATGCAGCAATGACTTTTTCTTATAATTTATATAATTATAAAATTTTTAAGCTACAGCCAGATTAGAATTTCGAAGATAATAGACTTGCATGGACTCACAGAAGTTCAATAAGAAACAAATAAATATTTGTTTTCAAAGCACATTCATCTTATCAAATTTTTTGTGCCCAGCTGGGGCTTACTTACTGACAAATGATGAGAGAGCTCTAGCCTAATCAGTAAAAAGAAAATGATTATTATTGGTATGCTAGAGGCTTAATTAAGATTTTTAAGAGTCACATTTTCTTTCACTCAAATTGCAAGCTAGACTTCAGCAATAATTAGTTTATTTAGAATCACAAACTTTCATTAAGTCTAGAGAAAGTAAGCTATCTCAATTCTCTGAAATTTTAAAGTAAACGTTATTTAGTCAGAAAACAGAATGTTCCTGGCTCTTTTTGTTGCTTCAATATGTTAAGTTATGATCAAAGAGCAAAAATTAGAATTAAATGCTGAAATAGACAGCAAGAATCAGGTTTTGCACTGTAATCATTCTCTGACACAGAAATGATTTCCTTCCTTTTAGTGTGACAAGTATTTATGATGTGCTTATTGGAAGTCAAGAAGTTCATAACCTCTGAAAATGCCAGAATTCATAAATAAGATGCCTGTTCTAGATTTCTTTATTGGCTAGTAGAGAGCTTACCCTAGAAACCAATCAGCAATGTAAGGTAACAGGACAAAACTGATTTCGTGATATGAGCAGCTGGAAACCCAGAGGTGAAACTCAGCCTTAGAGACTGAATCATGCCTCTTGTGATCCATGGCCATTTAGCCATGACTTGAAGGTTCTCAAACCAAAGTCAATCTGAACATGGGTAGAAAACCACAAATAGTGTATATGTGCTAGGCCTCTAACTCTTTAGGGGCAAGGTTATTTGGCAGATTATAAAACTTGTGACACTTCCTGGAGAGAAAAAAGGACAAGAAAGAAAAACATGAGAAGTTTAATGCTGAATCCTAGATTATTCAGTGTGTTGACTGTTTATTCCCTCTTTGATATCTGTTATTTTTTTTTAGCTATTTAGGAATAATTGATAAATAAAATTGTATATTTCTAAGTGGAAATTATATATTTATATATATATTACATTGTGAAATTACCAAAATCAAGTTCATTAACACATCCATCACCTCCCATTATCACTCACTTTTCTCCATATTCTCACCAACACTTGTTAATTCTTGTCCTATTGAAAATAGATATTCTAACAGATGTGAAGTGTATCTCATTGATTTTTATTTTCATGTCCCTGTTGATTACTGATATTGAGCATCTTCTCAAGTGTCTATTGGCCATTTATATATAATCCCTGGAAAAATGTCTATTCAGATCTTCTGCCTGTTTTTAACTGGATCTATCTTCTATTGAGTTATGTGAGTTCTTTATACATTTTACACAGTAACTCCTTATCAGATATATTATTTGCAAATATTTTCTTTTAGTTCATTTTCATTTTCTTGATGATTTCCTTTTCTGTGCAGAAGCTTTCTAGTTTAACGTAATATCAATTGTTTATTTTGACTTTTGCTGTCTATGCTTTTGGAATCATGTCCTAAAATTTAATTTCAAGAACAAAAAGCATTTTCCTCTATGCTTTCTTCTAGGAGTTTTATGATTTTAAGTCTTAAAACTATGTCTTTAATCTATTTCAAGTTAATTGTTGGGAGTGGGATGCAGTTTCATCTTTTTTGCATGTGTATATGCAGTTTTCCTAACACCATTTACTGAAAAGACTATCCTTTTCTCATTTTGTGTTGATTGTTTTTAATTACTTTCAGGATGTGCTCTAGAGACAAGAAAAGCTTCTAAATTCAGAGATCAAATGGTATCAGCCATAGGAAAAGGAAGACTATAAGTATTTCTCAAACTCTAGAAAACATAAGATTCATCTGAGTTTTTTTTTAATGTAGAAACTAAGATTTAGATATTATTATAGTCTGAGTAGGACTCAGGTATCTGTTCTCTAAAAAATTAATAGGAGGTTATTCAATGGCCCACATTGCTTCAGCGGAGAGTCAGAATCTCACAACACTTGGTTCCCAGAGAGAATGAGGACCCAACCATTTAGGAATAGAAAAACTTCCTCCAAACTCTCTAAAGTCAATCAGTTAGTACTCACAAAATTCCAAATACCTCTATCCATACTCAGCAACCATGGGCATCAATTTCAAACAAAATGACGTGTTAGTGTTCAGACAGGAAAATAAAATTAGATAATTCATAATTATTCACATCTTTTTATTTCAATATTTACATCCAATTATTTGTTTGAGTAAAGGGATTACTTTGATTATGAATTTGTCCATGCGTGCTAAGTCACTTTAGTCATGTCCAACTCTTTGCGAGTGTATAAACTATAGCCCTCCAGGCTCCTCTGTCCTTGGGATTTTCCAAGTAAGAATATTGGAGAGGATTACCATGCCCTCCTCCAAGGGATCTTCCTGACCCAGGGATTGAACCCATGTCTCATGTCTCCTGCATTGATAGGCAGTTCTTTACCACTAGGGCCACCAAACCTGAATATATTTTCCTTTCCCCAGAATGTCTGCATTTTAAAACGTATGTCTATGACACTAAAGCAAATCCATTGTATAATAATTCATTTTTCCCCCTGCATGTAAATTAAATAACATATAATCATAAAACTTGGTCTATGAAAAAAAAAACCTAGAATAAACATACCAAAAATAAAGATATGATAGTTCTGTGGAGGAGAGAATTATTGAAATGAATGAACCAGGAAAAATCAAAGAAAATTAAGTACAAAAATGGCATTTACAATACAGAATTAAAGAAGAGCTATTGTGCTCAAATTGGAAATGTCAATGCATATGTCTTATTTTCCAGCAGAGACAGAAATTTTTAGAAATGTCGTCTCCACCAACTGTAAATGCCACTACTGCAAAAGCTCCTGGGAGAACCAGAATAGGTTTTGAAAAAAGTTGACTGCAGAGGAAGGAGAGGTCTTTGAGATCAGAAATCTGTTATGAAAAACAAAATGCACAGAGTAAAATAAAATGTAATTTTATAGTAAGTTCCAAAAAAAAAAGACAAGACACACAGTTTGAAAATTCATATTAATTTATTTTTTTCCTATTTCTTAAAAAATAGACAACTGGTCCCAATTCTCTTGCCCCTTCCCATTCAACAGCTTTTGTTCCCTAGATGTCAATCATATAAGTTGGCCTTTGTCCAACTGTACAATTCTAGCCCAGCTAAACAGCTAAAGAAATTCTGAAGGAGAAAGTGTATTTCACACTGTAAGTTTTTTCTCTCAGTGGGGTTCATTGTAAGGGTTGTCATTGGATGTATAACTCATTATATTCATCAATCTGTTAGCACAGAAATGTTTATGTAACACACTAGTAGAAAGAATGTGTCTAATGAGATTAAACAAAGTGTTCATATATATTGTTGCAGAGCCTGAAGAGCTGAAAGAAATTATGACTATAATGGGCATTACCTCTCCAGTACTGTGTATTTTCTAGATAGATCTCTAAATCTAGAGTTTCTGCCTATACAAGAGCTTTAGCTATTCCTTCGACTAAGTGCTTCCTTGTACCCCAGCATGGCCAAAGAGTAAGGGTGTGACTTGAGTGTTTTCAGATGGCTCTTGTTAGAATGGATATAGAGATGAGTGTCCAACAAACTGGGAAATAATTCAACTATGTTTATTTTTACAGGAGGCAGAGTGAAGTGAGATAGTCAAGTGATCTCTGATGAGATTAAATGTAGAAACTCAGTTCTGGAGCAGGCATAAGGTCACAGAAAGGATGAGAGTGAAATGGAAAATGAGGTTGGAGATAGCATCTCCCCGGAAGAGAGATGGGGCAAGCCCAGGTTACGTGTTGTTTTTTTCCCCCCAAGTATGTTATACATCACTCTAGCATTGTAAACATGAGTTTGATTAAACTCTGGGAGCTGGTGATGGGCACGGAGGCCTGGCGTGCTGCAGTCCATAGGGTTGCAAAGAGTCGGACACGACTGAGTGACTGAACTGAACTGAACTGAACTGAGCATTGTAAAAGTTAGTGCACCTCTTTAAGTTGTTGTTGTTCAATCCGCTAAGTCATGTCCAACCCTTTGAGACCCCATGGACTGTAGCACACTAGACTTCTCTGTCCTTCACCATCTCTCAGAGTTTGCTCAAACTCATGTCCATTGAGTTGGTGATGCCATTCAACCGTCTCATCCTCTATCATCCTGCCTTTAATCTTGCCCAACCCCAGGGTCTTTTCCAGTGAATCAGCTCTTTGCATCAGTGGCCAAAGTATTGGAGCTTCAGCTTTAGCATCAGTTCTTCCAATGAATATTCCAAGTTGATTTTCTTTAGGATGGACTGGTTTGATCTCCTTGCAGTCCAAGGGACTCTCAAGAATCTTCTCCCAGCACCACAGTTCAAAAGCATTGATTCTTTAGCACTCAGTCTTTTTTATGGTCCAGCTCTCACATCCATGAGAGACTATTGGAAAAACCATAGCTTTGACTACAAAAACCATTACATTGTTAGCAAAGTAATGTCTCTGCTTTTTAATATGCTGTCTAGGTTTGTCATTACTTTTCTTCCAAGGAGCAAGTGTCTTTTAATTTCATGGCTGCAGTCACTGTCCACAGTGATTTTGAGCCCAAGAAAACATTTTTAAGGGACTTTAAGAGTTTGCACTAAAGTCATTTCCCAGGAAGGGAGTCTAACCTTCTGATCTAGAATTTTGACCTCTACACCCTGATTCTTCCCACATTTATTTTCCTTTGGCTTTATCACTGGCTAATATTTTACATATTTCAGTAATTTACTTTGTTTATACTCTTTCACTAGAGCTTCATGAGAGCACAGAATTTTGCTTCCTTTGCCTGCTATAGCAACAAAGACTCTTGCACTGAAGACAATATATATTTATATAATATATAAATGATTATATGAATAATATTGTCTAAGATTTCAGAGGCTCTTTAAAATTTTGCATGAAACAAAATGTATTTTAGAATATTTTGATTAATATTCATTGAAAGTACCAGATTTTCATTATAGAATTTTTGTCATAGGTACTGTATAATTAGTGTTTGTCAATGCATATATTCTTCAAAATGACCTAGGATATTGATTAAAGAGCATCTGTCTCTAGACTTCATCTCAGACTTACCTACTAAATCATAATCCTTTCTTTCAGGACCTAGAAATCTTCCAAACAAATTAGATGTATGTTTTAATTAAAGAAATACTGACAGAAATCTACAATGAAAGATTCTTAAAACTTTACCTATGTGCCATCCAGACATCACAAAGCAAAAGTTGGTTCAGTAAAAATGCCTGAGTATGTGCATGTCAAGTTTTGTTTTCGTTGTGGAGCTTTAAATTCCATAAATGCTGGGCAAAATCAGGATTAACTTTTACTAATATAGAATAGGATAAGTAATTCAACTTTCAGTTGTAGCTGAAAACAAGGCAATGAGTGGTGGGAAAAGCCATTACATGTTTAAAAGGAGCTAAGTCCAATATTCCCCATTTGACTATAGAGAAAAATGAAGCAGAAAGTAGAAACACTTAGAATAAATGAAATCAGAAGTTGAACCATAAAAATACAAAAAGATTTACTATGCCTAAAAAGAGAAATGCTTTAATATTGACTATAGAGGTAGAAAATATGCAGAATAAGAGTGGGAAATTAGAGATAAGAATGATGAAGATATTACATTAAATACGAGAGAGGATATAGAAGTAGATTTAAGATCTTGAACTTAAAAAATGCTATCTGAAATACTGCTCCTAGAGGAAAATGGTGTAAAGGTTAGGGTAATTTTTTTCCTGTGGCAAGCCTCAAACCAAGTGACAAGACAGAAGACCGGAGAACAGAGGGAAATTTGGGATCAGAATTAACAGACATTGTGCAAAACTATTAGAATATTCTGTATTCTAATATTAATATGTGCTCCTGCTTGTGTGTTTTACACTGTGCTGTGTGCTTAGTTTCACACTCACAGCCAACTCTTTACGATCCCATGGACTGTAGCCCACCAGGCTCCTCTGTTCATGGGGATTCTCTGGGCAAGAGCATTGGAGTGGATTGTCATGCCCTCCTGCAGGTGGTCTTTCCAATCCAGAGATTGAACCCAGGTTTCCCACATTGCAGGCAGATTTTTTACCATCTTAGTCACCAAGAAATCCCATATTTTACACCAAGTTTATGTAAATCAATTTTGACCAAAAAGTCATTTCTCTATTTGGAACAAAAACACCTTATTGGAAGATAAAAGACAGAACCTAAAATTCTACCTCTTGCATTTGCTTTCATTTCTATCTTAGAATCACATGTGTTCTTCTGCAGGGAAATGAGAAACCTTCAGGGCCAAGATAGTTAAGGTCAGTCATCACTGTCTTACAATTAAATATGTTGCTTTCCTGGTCCATGAGTCCAAAGGGGAAAATGGTTCATTTTAATAGGACAGCATGCTGAGGAAAGAGAAAGAAAGCTCTTTACAGCATGCCGATGAGAAGTGTCTTTTCCCTAAAGTTTTCCTTCAGTAGCCAAGCTGTTACAGTTTGTTTCTGCTCGAGTATAGGTTGTCTCCTGCCTCAAGTACTAGATTTAGACACTAACAAGTTTATCAGCTGCATTTAATTCAAATACATTAAATATGCAACTCACTATGCACCAGGAATTTCACAAAACAAGGCAGAAGACATAAATCTCTGCCCTCAAGCACTGCGTGAAACAGTAATGGAGAACAGTATGTGCATAGCTAATTATGCGTCAGAAGGTACGATGCGCATTACTATAAGAGACAGCTGCACAGCAGAAGTTTGCCAAGGTCCGTGTTTCTATCAGTGAGTGCTCAGAGTGCTGAATGAATTTGTCAGGAAACAATTATTTAAGATAGGTTGTCAAGTTGCAAAATTGTTTTCTTTTTCAAAGGAACTAGGGGCTAATTTCTCTCAAAGAGTCATGAGAACCAGTGAAACCAATTTTGTTGTTGTTTTGTGGCTAAGTCATGTCTGACTCTGGCAACCCCAGGGACTATAGCCCACCAGGCTCCTCTGTTCATGGGATTATCCAGGCAAGAATACTGGACTGGCCATTTCCTACTCCAGGGGATCTTCCTGATCTAAGGATTGAACCCACTCACATCTCCTGAATAACAGAGGATTCTGGGATCCTGGGGTCCCAGAATCACCTGGGAAGCCACTGAAACCAATACTTATGCACTAAAATACATACAACAAAAATAAAGGAAAACATGATAAACATTAGAAAGACAGTTTGAGTGTGAGATATCTTTCAGAAAACATTGAAACTAAAATTCTGCAACAACTGCTTAACCACAATCTATCTTGGTAAATAAGTTAGGAAATAAATCAAAGAAATTGCATTCAAGTACTGCATTTCAGATTCTTTTGTTGACCATGATGGCTACTCCATTTCTTCTAAGGTATTCCTGCCCACAGTAGTATAGATAATGGTTATCTGAGTTAAATCCACCCATTCCAGTCCACTTCAGTTCATTGATTCCTAGAATGTCAATACTCACTCTTGCCATCTCCTGTTTGACTACTTTCAATTTGCCTTGATTCATGGACCTGACATTTCAGGTTCCTATGCAATACTGCTCTTTACAGCATCGGACCTTACTTCTATCACCAGTCACATCCACAGCTGGATATTGTTTTTCCGTTGGCTCCATCTCTTCTTTCGTTCAGGAGTTATTTGTCTACTGATCTCTAGTAGCATATTGGGCACCTAATGACCTGGGGAGTTCCTCTTTGAGTATCCTATCATTTTGCCTTTTCATACTGTTGATGGGGTTCTCAAGGCAAGACTACTGAAGTGGTTTGCCATTCCCTTCCCCAGTGGACCACATTCTGTCAGACCTCTCCACCATGACCTGCCCATCTTAGGTGGCCGCACAGGGCATGGCTTAGTTTCATTGAATTAGACAAGGCTGTGGTCCTAGTGTGATTAGATTGACTAGTTTTCTGTGAGTATGGTTTCAGTGTGTCTGCCTTCTGATGCTCTCTTGCAACACCAACCATCTTACTTGGGGTTTCTTTTACCCTGGACATGGGATACCTCTTCACGGCTGCTCCAGCAAAGTGCAGCCACTGCTCCTTACCTTGAACGAGAGGTATCTCCTCACTTCTGCCCCTCTTCACCTTGAACATGGGGTAGCTTCTCTAGGCTCTCCTGTGCCCATGCAGCCACCACTCCTTGGATGTGGGGTTGCTCCCACCCCTGACTCAGGTGCGGGGTAGCTCTTCTGGGACACCTACAAGACCTTTTAGAACTAACACTCAAAAAAGATGTCCTTTTCATTATAGGGGACTGGAATGAAAAAGTAGGAAGTCAAGAAACACCTGGAGTAACAGGCAAATTTGGCCTTGGAATACAAAATGAAGCAGGGCAAAGTCTAATAGAATTCTGCCAAGGAATGCACTGGTCATAGCAAACACCCTCTTCCAACAACACAAGAGAAGACTCTACACATGGACATCACCAGATGGTCAACACCAAAATCAGAGTGATTATATTCTTTCCAGCCAAAGATGGAAAAGCTCTATACAGTCAGCAAAAACAAGACTGGGAGGTGACTGTGGCTCAGATCATGAGCTCCTTATTGCCAAATTCAGACTGAAATTGAAGAAAGTAGGGAAAACCACTAGACCATTCAGGTATGACCTAAATCAAATCCCTTATGATTATACAGTGGAAGTGAGAAATACACTTATGGGACTAGATCTGATAAAGTTCCTGATGAACTATGGACAGAGATTTGTGACACTGTACAGGAGACAGGGATCAAGACCATCTTCATGGAAAAGAAATGCAAAAAAAAGTAAAATGGCTGCCTGGGGAGGCCTAACTAATGGCTGTGAAAATAAGAGAAGCGAAAAGCAAAGGAGAAAAGGAAAGATATAAGCATCTGAATGCAGAGTTCCAAAGAAGAGCAAGAAGAGATAAGAAAGCCTTCCTCAGGGATCAAGTCAAAGAGACAGAGGAAAAGAACAGAATGGGAAAGCTTGTATTTGTTCCAGGACAACTATTAAGCTGTTTAGAATGGAGGTGGCAATTAAGCTTGGCCTTGAGTTGTAAGATATGTAAGATTTTAATATAGAGATGGAGAAATATATGAAAGATAAAGGGTAAATATAAGCATTGGTAGGGTTTCCAGATAAAATACAGAATGCTCAGTTAACTTTATATTTCTAACAAGAGCTAATACTTAAGATAAATATATTCCATATATCACATGAGATATATTTAAGAAGTGATTTTTGTTGTTTATGTGAAATTCATATTTAACTGGGTTTCCTGTAGTTTTGTTTATTATATCTGGCAATCCGATTTGTGAGACACTTAACCAAATCTGAAGTGGTTCAGTTTCACTGGGAGATTAAAGTGAAAATCTCTGATAGTAGCTAAATAGTCCATACTTGAAAGGTCTTAAGTATCACAGAAAGGATTTAAAAGCAGTTAAGATGATATCTACCAATAGAAACAGTAGCATAAGAATGTAGTGGCGCACTTGGAAGAGAGAAGGGAAGGAACAAAGAAAGAAGGAAGGAAGGAAGGAAGGAAGAATAAATGAAAGAAGGAAGCACAAGAGGGGAGACAAAGAGGGAAGAAAGAAAGAAAGGACTTTTAAGTGCCATGCTACCATCTCTGCTATATACTCCTGAACACACAGAATATACACTACAGTGTGAGAAAAGTCTGCACAGGGTGAGTCTCCCAGAAGAACATTAGAGGTCTTCTCAGGGCTTGTGTACCACAGAATGTTATGAAAACAGTATCCTGTATTACTTTTTTAAAAAATTTTTGGCTTTTTTATGTTAACATACAGGATAGATTTTAAGTAGCAAGTTCAGAATCCAGCAGATAAAGTAGAGAAGCCTGTTGTAAAAGTAAGAATATATAAACAGAGATTAAAGAACAAGTCTGTCTATATTAATAAATCTAGTTCAATAGTCACTAAACTCTATTTTTAACTTGCAAGCTCACATATTTTAGAAAGAAATCACACATAATTCCTTTCAGTCTATTACTTCGTGAGGGTCATGAGGTATTACTATACTTAGGCTAACTAAACAGATTTCTTCCTGATTTTGTCTGTATTTTCCACAGGTTTTTGTTTCAATGATTCTCACAGAAACTAAAACTTTACCTCCAGCCTCCAGAGCAGTCTTTGAGAGGCTACATTGTCTTTTATTTACTTTCTTGAGCCTTGGAGCACTTTTTTTTTAATACCCCTCAGAGCTTTGAAAGTGACTCTTTTTTCCCCCAGAGGAAGTCTGAATAGTTCACAACAACTGGTAAATAGCTCAATTCTTCTTTCTTTCAAAAGATGAAACCCAAGATGAAAGGATGTGATTTTTCCAACCACCATTTTAACAAGGACTCCCCCACCACCTAAAAGATCAATCACATGGAAAACAAAGTTTTTCAACACAAGGATGACTTATCATAGAACATGAAGGAAAAGTATAGGAAATGATGATACGTCCATTGTGAGATAAATCAGTTCTCAAGGAGGAAAAAAAGGAGTATCTGGAAATTCATTAAATCTTATGCAATTTAAAATAATAGATATATAGCTGTGAATTGACCTTAAAAGCTTCCCTGGGTGTGACAGATATTAAGAGGTCTTGATATCTTCCAATGTTCAGTAATCTTTGATGAATAAATGTGATTTAAACTAATTATGTTATCAGAATTTCTAACTGGAGTATGATTATGGAGTTAAGGCAGGCATTACTGGTGAAAATTTAATTTGTGTGTCAATTTGTTACATAACTACAAATTAGGTGCAATTGTAGCGATATTTTTGTCCCTCTGGTGTATTGAGAGCTATATTCACAAGATCTACTTTCATGAATAAAACATCACTGAGTGTATTTCAATATCACCTGGAGTAACAGAAGCAAAAATGCCTCTGGGACAGAAGGCCACATTAAAGAAGACACTCTCACCTTGGGCCACAGCTTTACATACAACTGCAGGGCCTGGAAAAGAAAGATTCTTCATTAAGATTATTTTTCATATATCACACTAACTGCTCATAAGTCCAGAAACAAGGATCAATTAGACAATAAATTCCTTACATATTTACAGCTCATTTTGAATATGTACACAGCTAATAGACACACGTAAACAAACACACCACTTTTCAACAGCACATTAAAAAAGAATAGTCATCAGAACTGAATATGTAGACTTCAAAATATGTTTCAATCCTGAAACAAAATAGTAGTCCAAGGATTAATATAGATTGTGTTAAATCTAGAAAATAGAACAGAAGTAGTTAAGAAAAGTAGAGCTACCAAGGGAACATTTCAGGCAAAGATGGGCACAATAAAAAACAGAAACAGTATGGACCTAACAGAAGCAGGAGACATGAAGAAGAGGTGGCAAGAATACACAGAAGAACTATTTTAAAAAGATCTTCATGACCCAGATAACCACAATGGTGTATTAGCTCACCCACCTAGAGTTAGACATCCTGGAGTCAGAGTCAAGTGACCCTTAGGAAGCATCACTATAAACAAAGTTAGTGGCGGTGATGGAACTCCAGTTGAGTTATTTCAAATCCTAAAAGATGTTGTGAAAGTGCTGCATTCAATAAGCCAGCAAATTTGGAAAACTCTGCAGTGGCCATAGCACTGGAAAAGATGTTTTCACTCCAGTCCCAAAGCAAGGCAATGCCAAAAAAATGTTCTCATCTCACACATTAGCATAGTCATATTCAAATTTTCTGAAGTGAGGCTTCAACAATATGTGAACTGAGAACTTTCAGATGTTCAAGCTGTGTTAGAAAAGGCAGAGAAACCAGAGGTCAAATTGCCAACATCTGTTGGATGACAGAGAAAAGCAAGAGAGTTCCAGAAAAAATATTTACTTCTGCTTTATTGAATACATCAAAGACTTTGACTCTGGGAATCACAACAGACTGTGGAAATGGAGATGGGAATACCAGACCACCTTGCCTGCCTCCTGAGAGATCTGTTATTGGGGGCAAGGAGCAACAGTTAGAGTCAGACATGGAACAACAAACTGGTTCCAAATGGGGAAAGGAGTATGTCAAGGCTGTATATTGTCACCCTGTTTATTTAATTGATATGCAGAGTACATAATGCTAAATGATGGGCTGGGTTAAATAGAAGTAGGAATCAAGATTGACAGGAGAAATATCAATAATCTCAGATATGTAGATGACACCACCATTATGGCAAAAAACAAAGAGTAGGACTAAAGAGCCTCTTGATGAAAGTGAAAGAGGAGAGTGAAAAAGCGAGCTTAAAACTCAGCATTCAAAAAACTAAGATCATGGCATCCAGTCCCATCACTTCATGGCAAATAGATGGGGAAACAGTGAGACTTTATTTTCTTGGGCTCCAAAATCACTGCAGATGATGACTGCAGCCATGAAATTAAAAGACACTTTCTCCTTTGGAAAAAAGCTATGACACACTTAGACATCCTATTAAAGAGCAGAGACATTACTTTGCCGACATATGTCTATCTAGTCAAAGCTATGGTTTTTCCAGTAGTCATGTATGGATGTGAGAGTTGGACCATGAAGAAAGTTGGGCACTGAAGAATAGATGCTTTTGAACTGTGATGCTGGAGAAGTCTCTTAAGAGTCCCTTATATTGCAAGGAGATCAAGCAAGTTAATTGTAAAGAAAACCAGTCCTGAATATTCATTTGAAGGATTGATGATAAGGCTGAAGCTCCAATACTTTGGCCACCTGGTGCAAGGAAAGGAACTGAAGGATTGAGATAAATTTGTGTTAAACAAACAAACAAATAAACAAAATTCAACTGAATAAATTTAAATAGTATAGTGGCTTTATTAAAAACTTGATGAATCAGGAACCATCCGATCTAGCAATGAGAAAGGCGATCTGCAGAGCTATAGAAAAGCAAAATGATTTTCAAACTAGAAAAAAGGTGCAAAAAGAAAGTGGATGCATTAGCAATGGGTGCAATGTTTTAAGCAAGGTCTCCCTTCTAAGGGGAACGAAATGAGTCTCTCAAATGAATTACCTCAGTAGTGCTTACCAGGTAATTCCAAGTTAGCTGGTTAAATGCTCCATTGGAGCATTCCCTCCATGGGGAAGTTGAAATCACCACTAGGTTAGGCATTAACTCTCCATGTGTAAGCAAAATTGACGCCATTTGGGGCCTGTTGCCTCCTTTTTAAAATTGATTTCAATAATTTATATTCAAATTAACAACAATGGGTGACTTTTTTTTACCCTCAAGTCTTTCCTTCCTTCACTAATTCATTTGCATATAACTAGTAGGATCAATGTCAGACTTCAGGAATGCCAAATTAGGCCCTTGCCTTTTTGTAGACCCATGGCCTGGTGTGAAAGTGAAAGTCGTTCAGTTATGTCCGATTCTTTGCAACCCCATGGACTATACAGTCCATGGAACTCTAAAGGCCAGAATACTGGAGTGGGTAGCCTTTCCCTTCTCCAGGGATATATTCAAATTAACAACAATGGGTGACTTTTTTTTACCCTCAAGTCTTTCCTTCCTTCACTAATTCATTTGCATATAACTAGTAGGATCAATGTCAGACTTCAGGAATGCCAAATTAGGCCCTTGCCTTTTTGTAGACCCATGGCCTGGTGTGAAAGTGAAAGTCGTTCAGTTATGTCCGATTCTTTGCAACCCCATGGACTATACAGTCCATGGAACTCTAAAGGCCAGAATACTGGAGTGGGTAGCCTTTCCCTTCTCCAGGGGATCTTCCGAACCCAGAGATCGAACCCAGGTCTCCTGCATTGCCGGTTGATTCTTTACCAACTGTGCTATGATAGAAGTTCACCTGGTATAGTAGTTCTTAATTCTGTATGTAAACCAACATCTTCCTAGGGATGCAAGTTTGAGGATAATAAACCCCATACAGATAATTTAGGCTCAAGAAGTTTGGAATACACTTTTTGTTTAGTTCCATCTGATTTAATAAAAAGCTATCCTGACAATGTATTAAACAAAGAACTTATTTTTTACACAGTAAAATTGCATCCTGCTGAATATACACAGGATACTTACATAACCAATTAATCAAAATTTAGGGCTTCAGCAGA
>SJYC01100184.1:0-19894 GCA_006408675.1 Madoqua kirkii
AATTTAAGGGACAGTCTCCAACCCGGATGGAAGCACTTTATTACCAGGAGAAATTACACTACACCAGGATGAGAAGACAATGACATCAGAGGTAGACAGCTTCCCCAAGATGCTGGATCTGATTTGTATGTTCATTTATGTTTTCTTGACTTCTTAGACCTTTGCATATAAATTAAATGCTTTTCTATCATAGGCCTGATTGTATGCTAGTTTTAGAAATCAATTCAATTGTTGGGTTTGTGGCCAATTATCTGTGTCTAGTTCTGGGTTACCTTGGTAAATTTCTCTACTACAAGACTCTAACTGGTTGGCCATGAAAAAATTTACTAAAAAAAAAAAAAAAATTATAGGCATATTCAGGTCACTATGATATTACTAGATGGGATCCCCTCACCAGGCCAATTAATAATGCCTGCTCTGACTCTGGCCATAAATTTGAGTTTTTTTCTATTATTCAAGCTCAGTCAGAGCAACAAGAAAAGTTTCAGCAAAGGAGGAAAAATCTCCCAGAATTATGGGATGGATTTATATAGATAACACCAGGCTATGGTAATTTAGGTTTAAAGTCTCCTCTGTGTTGGAAACAATTAAATCATACTAAGGACAATCAGTCTAGTAACACAAGAAAACAGGACTATGTGCCTTATAGATGATGCCAATATATAATCTCCCTGGAAGATAAAGATTCTACAGAACAGACTAAGTCAGATGGCCTGAGGTATACTGGGCTACATCTAATGGAATATCTTAAGTCTTACTTGTGACTTTACTAATACTGCTGTCTCTGTTGTTTGTATTTCACCTGTTTTACAAAATTACTGTTTCTTACACTGTCAAATGTGTGTGTGAGGCTTCTAATAGAATAATATATAGTCCCATATGAGATCAATGATGGTAACAGTATAACTCTAGATATGTGAAGAAGCAACAAGAGGGAATATTTTCCTGGACCAAGAGGCTAGTAAGACAGGTGGTCCAGAGAATTTTGAATACTATTTTATGGCCTAATCCAGTAGCAGCACGTTGAGTGGCCTGTCAACAGAATCTTTGTTAAATTTGAGAATGGACATTCTCAGTACCATGGGATAAAATGGTCATGAAATGTCCCTCTCAAAATCATGGTCAAGTTTATGAGCAAAAAGGGGCTCTGCCAGCTGAAGACTGACACTTGCTATCTACATCTACAAAGATTAAGTCATGGCCGATGCAACTGCTGACTTTCAACGCTCCTGAAAGGAATTCAGGGTGAAAATCAGGAATGAGGTACTCCATGCCCTGGGAAGAACTGGCATAACAGGCCTTCAGATAGTTAGATCTTTTCAGGAGAAGATTTTATGAGTCCCAACTCTTGCATCTTCTCAAACCTAGAGAAACACTGACGTCATTAAAGATGAAATCTGCTTTGGCTATTAAGAAAAAGTTTACAATTAAAAGTCAAAATAGAGTAGCTATGGTTCAGATATCCTGGGAAATAACTAGGTGATGCTATGGGGTGTACTTTCAGATTAGACCTTATATCTCTAAACACTTGAGTTTTCTGAGTTGTGTTAGACTTGGATGCCACCATTCTCAAAACAGTGTCTGCTGGAAGCTAGTAACCTTACTTTTTATAAAACTAGGTAATTGGCTACCTGGCTACAAGTCTCCCTGAAGTACCAGGTCCCAGACTGGGTTTCAGGCCTATTCTTCTAAAAAGAAATGAGATTTATTTTGTCTACTAAATTCCAGTTATCACTCCTCCAACTACTTCTAATTGAGTCTGTTACACCAAATGGCAGACCAAGGGATTAGGATTTTAATCATACAAGACTTAGATCTAGAACTTGGAACTCAGAAATACTTCCGATTCAGTGTCTATACTCCAAGCTGACAAGAAGTTATCACAGTCATAGTTGCCAAGTTCCCTAAATTAAAACTGAGTGGGACTCTGTGGGGCTCTGGAGTACAGATCTGTTCTGTGTTTTCCATTTCTTCTCTGTAGGATTTAGGCTTCAACCTCATTGACCTTCCCTGAGTTGCAAAGGGTCGATTCAAACAGTTGCTAATCAGGGAAGGGAGGGGATACAGAAACAGGAGAAACAATCAAAGGTTGGTACAGCTTCCAGACAGAGTCCTGGTTCCTACTCAAAGAAATATACATAACAATATCTTTCAGTTATTCTACAGAACTGGAGCCCCTACCCAGGTAGAGGATGGTAACCTCAGACTGAACACTAGATTCCTGGAGCATAGCTCTGTTGCATCACCACCAACCAATCAAAAAGGGTCACAAACCCTGCAACCCTCAGCCCAAATGTTGTCTTCTGTTTCTGGGGACCAGAGATGACCATCCTGTTAGGTCTCCTTTTTGGCCCTTGTCTATTTCATCTCTGAGAGGGGCCAACTAAATTGCTATTACTACAAGGGTAGAAGCTGGTTTCAGATGTGTAACACTCCAACTTAGATCAGGTGGAGAGAAACTTCTGCTTTGCTAGGCAGGCCTACACCCATGCACAAAGGAAGAAGTTACAAAAGAAAGAGACCTCCACCCCAATTCCTAAAAAGTATCTTGAGTATAAAGTCTCTCATGGGGGAGTTGTTAGGGGAAGCACACTGATTGAAGCTGCCCACCCTGGCCAGGTACCATATTGAAGCCGCACATCCTGGCCAGTCACCATAGTAACCATTTGCATGAGTTGTTTTATGACAGGAGATCCTGATAAGGAGTACGGAACTAATAAGCCACCACCAACTGGAAGAGTTCAGGAAATGTCTAAAGGAGACACTGCATGTCCATCTACTTCCCAGAATCCCTCTCACTAACATCCATCTTGGCTGAGTGATGCGTGCACCACCAGGAAAGACTCTGAATTAGAATGATTGGTCAAAGACCACCAGGAAACTAATCCCATCACCATAACGTAGCAGAGCTGTTCTCCTGGGTTTCCTTACCCTACTGCTCTCCACCCGGGTGCCCTTTCTCAATAAAATCTCTTGCTTTGTCAGCACATGTGTCTCCTCAGACAATTCATTTCCGAGTGTTAGACAAGACCCCTTCCAGGGCCCACCTTCCTGCAACACTTTAGCCTATAAAATGGCCTGCAAACCTCCCAGAAATCTTTGCCCTGGAATACACCTTGACTAAGAGATGCACACAGCAGGAAGGATCTTGAATCAGAGCAAACATGAACATGAGCAAGACAGTTGGCCAGAGACAATCTGAAAGATTAGCCCTGTGAAATGAAAATATTTCTTGCCATATCAATAAACGAGAAACAGCTATTATCGATTTCTGGCCTCCAAATGAGAATGAGCGCTCCTGAAACTGTGATCCAGTGGATGTGTCCCCTCCTTCCACCCACAGTAATTGTTGAGGAGCTGGGAAATGCAGGAAGCAAGGTGAGGAAGGAAACAGGTTGGCCCCAGATAGCTGGAATGCAGATGAAAGGAAGGAATTCAGTGAGCCAGAGACTTGCATCTTCCCATGCACAGAATATTAAATTCCTTAACTTGACACCTGATCATTGTTGTTCAGATGATCTGCTCCTTTGTTTCAGACTTGTATATAGCCCAACTTCGCCTCCTGCCTCCTTGGATCAGTTTTCTCAGAGCTACTTAGATGCTCTTTCCCAGGCTCAGAGTCCTATTCCCACCAAAGAAAATAACTCTCCATTCAGGTTGTGACTGCTTTTTAGTTGGCAACCCTACCATCATAAACCCTAAGACTATGAGCCACATGGCAGAGCAGTCCTCCTGGGTTCCTTACACTGCTACTCTCTGCTCAAGCTCAACTTTCAATTAAGGCTCTTGCTTTATCTGCATGTGTGTTTCCTCAGACAATTTATTTCTGAGTATTAGACCAGAACCTACTCTTGGGCCTTGCAAGAGATTTCCCTGCCAGTAACAAGTGCACAATTGCAAAGGAAATACATGTTGGCTGGTCCATGTATCTATTCACCTACTTGAAGGTAGGTGACTAGATGACATTAGTAAAGCACATTGTAGATAGTTTCAGCCTGATGTGCCTGTGAAGGAGCTGCAATGAAGGAAGCAGGCAGCCTGCTTGGCAACATCTTTGGAATGGTCTGGACCAAGGAATATGAAAAAAATTAACAGAAGTCTGTATCTTAAAGAGCTAATATTTTACATCTCCCAGCACCACTTGCAGAAATGCAGACTGCAAAGATTTTACATCTCCTAGCAATATGACAAAAGTAACCATAACAATAAATAACTATTACAGAGAGAAATCAAAAGACCTGTTTGGCAGGAATAAGGCAGCCAGGAGGAAGTGGTTGCCCTCTGCCTGGAGCTAATTTCTCAACATCTCACCCTAAAGCAAGGCCTTTGAATATTCAAAGTACTCAGAGATCCAATTCAACTTTTCTCTCTGGCATACAGTAAGATCTCAAAAATGTTAGCTATAATTATGATGAGAAAGAGCACACTATACTGGAGCAGTAAGTCAGACCCAGTGGAGACAGTGTTCTTTGAGTATTTCTAAATGGTAGCTCAATCAAAGAGAAATGGGATTGTTCAGACTTGCTTCTCTAAGACAGAAAAGAAAGCCTAGATTCAAGATAGATGTGTGTGACTTCGGTGACAATAAATTCAGGACTTGTCTCTTGAGAAATTAAGGTTTTGGGGAATGAGTTGAGGGGGGAGACGCAAGGATCTCTAACATGCATTTTAGCTGCTTTTTATTGTTTAGCCACCAGGGTACACAGTTTTGCCTCCTAAAGGAGCAAGTGCCCCTTTACCACGTAAGGGGAATTCAGAAGTGAGGTTTTTTAAGATTAAGAGTCTTAATCAAAAATATCCCCACTGGTTAAACTGAATATTTCTTTCTAGTGTATCCATAATTAATCAACACCAAAGAAAAGCCCAGAGGGACTAAAGGCCCTTTCCAAGCTATTAATGAGAGTGCATTGTAATTAAATGAAGACTTTTCCAGGAGTTTTTTTGCATAAATATTTGAAAACAAGACTTTAGTAACTAAAGGTACCTAAGGAAAATATGGAAAAGGGAAAACACTAAGAGTTTATAAGGTATGTGTGTGTCCCCTGGGTGAGATTTTTATTTTATTTTTACATAAGAAGTCCTCACTCTGCAGTCTATATGAGGCCACACTGAAAAGAGAGATTCTTCTCCTGAGAGGCTAATGACTTACTCCCAGAGAAATAAATTGTAAAGGTTTGTAAGATTGCTTGCTTCTTTAAAAATTGTTTATGTGAAAAATTACATGAGTTACAGAAAACTTATGAAGGTTGGGGGGTGAAACTGGTGACCCACACATCCAGTCAGATGCCTTAATTTAAAAGTATTTTGAAATTTCAAATGAAAAATGAATGCCTGAGATCTCTGAGAAGAAAATCCTCACTGTTTCAAGCAAACAAATTCCCAAAACCAAAAATCAATGGTAAATTCATCGTGAAACAGGAAGAAATTGCTGAGTTCCATAAACAAGAGATTCTAGGTGCTAAATATCCTCTCTACTCCCCAAATGGGAAGAAAACAAAGAAAAAAATCATTCATGATTCTTCTTGCAAAGCTTCTTTTCTATATTAACTGAAGCAGCTTTGTTACTTGTTATATACATAAGGTAATGAAATTTTCCCATCCAGAAGTGACCACAGGCAAAATACATAATAATAGAAATGACAGTAATAAGTAGTATTGGTAGAAAGCTTGTTGATATCAAGCACAGAGTGTGCTTTTCTGCTAGTCTGAAAAAAACCCAAAGTTTCTGTATGTTAGCTTTCATTTATAAATCTACTTTAAGTAAAAGTCATTGCAGAAGCAAAGGTATATTCTGACAAGTAGAATCACATATCAGGTCTCTTTTATTTAACATTTTATGTATATGAAGGCAGTTGATTTACTTGCAGAAGATCTGAACAGAAAGAATTAAGATATGGACCATTTTTTCAAAGATTTATATTGTGAAAGTCATTGAACCAAATTCCATGCTTAAAGCTAGAAAATTTAGGAAAATCTTTTTTTTTTTAAATTTTTGTATTACTTAAAAAAAAAAAAAACAACTTTATTCTACTTTACAATACTGTATTGGCTTTGGCATACATTGACATGAATCCGCCACAAAACGTAAGACCAGAAACTATAAAACTCCTAGAGGAGAACAGAGGCAAAACACTCTCCGACATAAATCACAGCAGGATCCTCTACGATCCACCTCCCAGAATACTGGAAATAAAAGCAAAAATAAACAAATGGGATCTAATTAAAATTAAAAGCTTCTGCACAACAAAGGAAACTATAAGCAAGGTGAAAAGACAGCCTTCTGAATGGGAGAAAACAATAGCAAATGAAGCAACTGACAAAGAACTAATCTCAAAAATATACAAGAAACTTATGCAGCTCAACTCCAGAAAAATAAATGATCCAATCAAAAATGGGCCAAAGAACTAAATAGGCATTTCTCCAAAGAAGACATACGGATGGCTAACAAACACATGAGAAGATGCTCAACATCACTCATTATCAGAGAAATGCAAATCAAGACCACAGTGAGGTACCATTTCACACCAGTCAGAATGGCTGTGATGCAAAAGTCTACAAGCAATAAATGCTGGAGAGGATGTGGAGAAAAGGGAACCCTCTTACACTGTTGGTGGAAAATCTTCTTTACTAAAGCAACAACAGGCCAAGGGCTAGCATTTCCAAAAAAGAAGATGTTGGTTTAATTTTAAAATTATCCTCAGTGCTTTCGCTCTCAGATGCCTTTTGCCTTGCCTCCCTTTAAGAGGTGGAATGTATTTCCCCTGCCTCAGGCTGATCTAATGACATGTTTTGGCCAATAGAATGCAGTGAAAATAATAATATGCCAAGGCAGAGCTGGACTTCAGTGGCCCTATGTGTATTCACTCTTTTTCTTTTTGAACTCTTCAGTGGCATGGGAGAAAAAAAAATCTAGGCTAAATTGATAGACTGACAGATCATGTGGAAGAGACCCCCGTTGTCCTAAATCTGTCTGCAGCCAGCTGATTCTGCAGAATGTGAGCCAGTCCAGGTAAGGGCAGCAGAATCACCTGGTGTCCACTGACAGCTGACCACAGATATGTGCTTGAGCCTGGCTGAGGTCAGAAGAACAATCCAGCTGACCTGTAGCCTCCTAAGAAATGATAAATGCTTTTGGTTTTAAGTCACTGAAATTGAGTTTGTTACACAGCAATAGCTAACTGATATAGGAGAGCACTAATAGATGTAGACACAAAGACACTGGAATGAAATGGCTTTCATTTTCTTTAAATTTATGTAGCCAAACACACTGAAAGTTCTCCAAAGTATGAAAAATATATAAAGAGCCTATACAAAGTTATCCCTGAGGATCAGGAAGAGAAGACAAAGCAATTCCACAAAAAGATGGATCTCTTGTTGTTGTTCAGTCACTGTCATGTCCAGCTCTTTCAACCCCATGAACTGCAGCACACCAGGCTTCCCTGTCCTTCACTATCTCTTGGAGTTTGTTCAGACTTATGTCCATTGAGTCAGTAATGCCATCCAACCATCTTATCCTCTGTTCCCTCCTTCTCCTCCTGCCTTAAATCTTTCCCAACATCAGGTCTTCCCATCAGGTAGCCAATATTGGAGCTTAAACTTCAGCATCAGTTCTTCCAATTTATATTCAGGATTGCTTTCCTTTAGGATTAATTTATTTCATCTCCTTGCTGCCCATGGAACTCTCAAGAATCTTCTTCAGCACCACAGTTCAAAAGCATCCATTCTTTGGCACTCATCCTTCTTTATGGCCCAACTCTCACATCGATACATGACTACTGGAAAAACCATAGCTTTCACTATACAGACCTTTGTCAGTGAAATGATGTCCATATCTTTTAATATGCTTATAGTTTTTCTTCCAAGGAGCAAGTTTCTTAATTTCATGGTAGCAGTCACTGTCCTCAGTGATTTTGGAGCTCAAGAAAATAAAATCTGTCACTATTTCTGTTTTTTTTCCCTATGTATTTGCCATGAAGTGATGGGACTGGATGCCATAAGAGGAATTAATGAAAAGAAAAATCAAATGCAAAATGAAATCAATCTGCAAGGAGATGACAGACACGATTTTTTCTTAAAGAATGAAGTAGGTTACAACTCAAAGTCTAAGCAGTCTGATTTCTGCCTGCCAGAAAAGTCTCTGAAGGTTGCCTCCTGGTGGAGAAAATGCAGAACTACTTGTCCTGGCCCCAGGTTGGTGAAGCAAAGCAATAGTGAGCTATTGGTAGTTCTTCGATATTTTGAAGTATTTATTCCTGAGAGTATTTCCTAAAACCCCCTCAGTCCCCACCTTAAGACTGAGAGGGATTATTCCTCCCAGAACAAAAAATATAAGAATATCAGACATTTGATACTGGTAGAGTCCCTCTGTCAAACAAAAATAGGTTTTCCATATAATTTCTAGAATACATGTTATTTTTTGGAAATGACTGAGTCATTCTCACCATCATCTTTCTTCTCAGATGAACAAGATCACAGGTATTTTATTTTTTCTCATTCTTTTCCTAAAGCAATGCTGGATATCATTTTGACAATTTTAGACATGATTATACTTAACACTGAAATAGCTATATGTAAAGAAATTCATCTCTCTTACTAGTAGCAAGAAGATTGGTTTTTTGCCTTGAAACATCAATTCATGTTATGCTTTTATTAGAGCTCTTACCCTGTCTGTCCTTCCCTCCTATACTTTCTTGTTCCTTCTTTTCTCTTTTCCTTCTATCTTCCTTCCTTTCTTCCTTCCTTCCTCTCCCACTTTCTCTTTTTTCGGCATTGAAAAAGCCATGGAATAAAGCTTCCGTTTTCTGACAAGTCTTGTGAAAATAGACTCACTGGCCAAGAGATGCTTATTACTGAAGAACTGAAAAACTGTCACGGGAATTTTAAAAATACAGACCGAAAGAGTATATTAGTTTCCTAAGGCTGTTTTAACAACTTGTCACAACTTGATGGCTGAAAGCCACACCAATTTATTTCTTATAGTGCTGGGAGTCATAAATCCAAAGTTGTGTCTCACAGGGCTAAAAGCAAGGTGCAGGCAAGGAGGTCTCAGAGAGAAGCTATTTTCTTGCCTTTCTCAGTTTCTACATGCCTGCATCCTTTGGCTCATGGTCCCTTCACTCTGTTTTCATGACCATCTTTTCTCTCTGGCTCTGTGTACCTCTGCTTTGTCATCACATTGACTTCTTTCAAACTCTGATCCTCTTCGTGTTGTTTTCCAGTTGCTAATTAATGTCCAGCTCTGCGACCCCATGGACTGCAACATGTCAGGCTTGGACTGCAACGTGACAGGACTTCCCTGACCATCACTATCTCCTGGAGTTTGCTCAAATTCATGTCTGCTTAACTGGTGATGTCATCGAACCATCTCATCCTCTGCCGCTCTCTTCTTCTTTTGCCTTCAACCTTTCTCAGAATCAGGGTCTTTTCCAATGAGTCAGTACTTCCCATCAGTTGGTCAGATTATTGGAACTTCAGCTTTAGAATCAGTCCTTCCATAAATATTCAAGGTTGATCTCTTTAGGATTGACTGCTTTGATATATTTGCAGTCCAAGGGAACCTCAAGAGTCTTTCTCAACACCACAGTTCAAAAGCATCAATTCTTTGGTACTCAACTTTCTTTATGGCCAACTCTCACATCCATATATGACTACAGAAAAAAATAAAATAAAATAAAATAACTTACTAGATGGACCTTTGTCAGCAAGGTAATGTCTCTGCTTTTTAACATGCTGTCTAGATTGGCATAGCTATTCTTTCAAGAAAGAAGAGTCTTTTGATTTCATGTCTACAGTTACTATCTGCAGGGATTTTGGAGCCCCATAAAATAAAGTCTATTACTGCTTTCATTGTTTCCCCACCTATTGCCATGAAGTGATGGGACCGGATGCCATTATCTATTTTTTATAAATGTTGAGTTTTAAGCCAGCTTTTTCACTCTTCTCTGACTGTGTGGATCACAATAAACTGTGGAAAATTCTGAAAGAGATGGGAATACCAGACTACCTGACCTGCCTCTTGAGAAATCTGTATGCAGGTCAGGAAGCAATAGTTAGAACTGAACATGGAACAACAGACTGGTTCCAAATAGGAAAAGGAGTAAGTGAAGGTTGTATATTACCTTACTGCCTATCACACTACTTATTTAACTTATATGCAGAGTATATTATGAGAAATGCTAGACTGGATGAAGCACAAGCTGGAATCAAGATTGCTGGAAGAAAAATCAATAACCTAAGATATGCAGATGACACCACCCTTATGGCAGAAAGTGAAGAAGAACTAAAGAGCCTCGTGATGAAAGTGAAAGAAGAGAGTGAAAATGTTGGCTTAAAGCTCAACATTCGAAAACTAAGATCATGGCATCTGATCCCATCACTTCATGGCAAATAGATGGGGAAGCAGTGGAAACAGTGTCAGATTTTATTTTTCTGGGCTCCAAAATCACTGCAGATGGTGATTGCAGCCATGAAATTAAAAGATGCTTACTCTTTGAAAGGAAAGTTATGACCAACCTAGACAGCATATTAGAAAGCAGAGATATTATTTTGCCAACAAAGGTCCGTCTAGTCAAGGCTATGGTTTTTCCAGTAGTCATGTATGGATGTGAGAGTTGGACTATAAAGAAAGCTAAGCACCAAAGAATTGATGCTTTTGAACTGTGGTGTTGGAGAAGACTCTTGAGAGTCCCTTGGACTGCAAAGAGATCCAACCAGCCCATCCTGAAGGAGATCAGTCCTGGGTGTTCATTGGAAGGACTGATGTTGAAGCTGAAACTCCAATACTTTGGCCACCTGGTTCGAAGAGCTGACACATTTGAAAAGACCCTGATGCTGGGAAAGATTGAGAGCAGGAGGAGAAGGGGACAACAGAGGATGAGATGGTTGGATGGCATCATCGACTCAATGGACGTGAGTTTGAGTGAACTCTGGGAATTGGTGATGGACAGGGAGGCTTGGCATGCTCGGTTCATGGGATCACACAGAGTCAGACACGAATGAGCAACTTGAACTGAACTCAACTGAATTTTCATCAAGAGGCTCTCCAGTTCCTCTTTGCTTTCTGCATAAGGTTGGTGCCATCTGTGTATCTGAGGCTATTGATATTTCTCCTGACAATCTTGATTCCAGCTTGTACTTCATCTAGGCTGGCATTTTGCATGATGCACTCTGCATCTAAGTTAAATAAACAGAGTGACAATATAAAGACTTGTACACCTTTCCCAATTTGAAAACAGTCTGTTTTTCCATATCCATTTCTAACTGTTGCTTCCTAACCTGCATACAGATTTCTCAAGAGGCAGGTCTTGAGAAAGACAGACAGGTGGTCTGGTATTCGCATCTCTTTAAGTTTTTCCCACAGTTTGTTGAGATCCACACAGTCAAATGCTTTAGCATAGTCAATAAAGCAGAAGTAGTTGTTTTTCTGGAACTGTCTTGCTTTTTTGATGATCCCACTGATGTTGACAATTTGATCTCTGGTTTCTCTGCCTTTTCTAAATCCAGCTTGAACATCGGTAAATTCTCTGTTCATGTACTGTTGAAGACTTGTTTGGAGAATTTTAAGCATAGCTTTGCTAGCGTGTGAGATGAGTGCAATTGTTTGGCAGTTTAAACATTCTTTGACATTGCCTTTCTTTGGGATTGGAATGAAAAATTACCTTTTCCAGTCCTGTGGCCACTGCTGTTTCCCAAATTTGCTGGCATATTGAGTGCAGCCCTTTCACAGCATCATCTTTTAGGGTTTGAAGTAACTCAATTGGAATTCCATCACCTCCATTAGCTTTGCTCATTGTGATCCTTCCTAAGGCCCCCTTGACTTCACATTCCAGGATATCTGGCTCTAGGTGAGTGATCACACCATCGTGGTTATCTGGGTCATTAAGTTATTTTTTGTACAGTTTTTCTGTGTATTCTTGCTGCCTCTTCTTAATAACTTCTGCTTCTGCTAGGTCCATACCATTTCTGTCCTTTATTGTGCCCATTAGAGGGCTATCATCTGCATATTTGAGATTATTACTATTTCTCCTGGGAATCTTGACTCCAGCTTGTGATTCATCCAGCCTAGCATTTCACGTGATATACTCTACATACAGGTTAAATAAATAGGGTGACAATATATAGCCTTGTTGTACTTCTTTCCCAATTCTGAACCAGTCAGTCGTTCCATGTGAGGTTCTAACTGTTGCTTCTTGACCCCCATGAATGTTTCTCAGGAGACAGGTAAGGTGGTCTTGTATTCCCATTTCTTTAAGAATTTTCCACAGCTTGTATAATCCATACAGTCAGAGGCTTTAGCATAGTCAATGAAGCAGAAGTAAATGTTTTTCTGGAATTCCCTTTCTCTGTCCTCCTTTGAATGTTGGCAATTTGATCTCTAGTTTGTCTGCCCTGTCTATACTCAGTTATGCATCTGGAAGTTCTTGGTTCACATATTGCTGACACCAGCAGAATTTTGAACATGACCTTGCTTGCATATGAAATAAGCACAATTGCATGGTAGTCTGAATTTTCTTTAACATTGCTCTTCTTTGAGATTGGAATGAAACTGACTTTTTCCAATCCTGTGGCCACTGCTGAGTTTTGCCTCCCTCTTAAAAGGTCAAATATGGCACTGGGCCTACCCTGATAATCCCTTTATCATACGAACCTTAACTTAATCACATTTGCAAAGTCTTTTTCCATAGAAATGACATTCATAGGTTCCAGAAATTAGGTTGTGGAACTCTGTTGAGGCCATTATTTGGCCTACCATCAAGAAATAACAAGAGAAATATTTTGAAGCAACTTTTTGAGTGTGAACTGTATGAAAAAGTGGAAGTGGCAGTCCCTCAATCATATTTGACTTTTTTTGATCCCATGGACTGTAGCCCACCAGGCTCCTCTGTCCTTGGGACTCCTAGGCAAGAATGCTGGAGTGTGGGTTGCCATTTTCTTCTCCAAGCCATCTTCTCAACCTAGGTACTGAAGCCAGGTTTTTTTTTGCACTGCAGCTGGATTCTTTACCATCTGAGCCACTAGGGAAGTCCCATAAACTGTATATTGCTGTGTTGTGCTTGATAAGATGAAGCACCTGAGGCTCAAAAATGTCACAGCTAGCTAAGGACAGAACCAGGACTCAAATGAGGACCCAGCTGGTTCAAGAAACTACATTTTCTACCATAAAAAAGCAGAAGCACAAACATAAAAATATTGTGAAAAAGTGGCTTAAGGGAAAATATATTATACATAAAGATGGATGGTAAGTTTGGCTGGGTCATATGGAGCTAAATTGTGGAAGGATTTAGATGTGAGGATAAAAAGATTAGTGTGTGTGTTCATGCTACCTCGCATCAGTCCTACAGACTCTGTGTGACCTTAAGTACTGCAGCCCACTGGGCTCCTCTGTCATAGGATTCTCCAGGCAAGAATACTGGAGTAGGTAGCCACACCCTTCTCCAGGGATCTTCCTGACCAAGGGATTGAACCCGAGTACCTTATGTCTTCTGCATGAACAGGCGGGTTCTTTACCACTAGCACCAGGAAGCATTTAAGAGCTTCTCATATACTATTCAGGTTTCCCTCATAGGTCATTTGGTAAAGAATCTGCCTGCAATGCAACAAACCCTGGTTCAGTTCCTGAGTTGGGAAGATCCCCTGCAGAAGGGTGTGACTACCCACTCCAGTATTCTTGGGCTTCCCTTGTGGCTCAGCTGGTAAAGAATCTACCTGCAATGCACCAGACCTGGTTTGATCCCTGGGTTGGGACGATCCCCTGGAGAAGGGAAAGACTACCCACTCCAGTATTCTGGCCTGGAACATCTTTTTGCTTCCCTGGTAGCTCAGACAGTTAAGCGTTTGCCTGCAATGCGGTATGCCCGGGTTTGATCCCTGGCTTCGGAAGATACCTTGGAGAAGGAATGGCATTCCACTCCAATACTCTTGCCTTGAAAATGCCATGGATGGAGGAACCTGGTAGGCTACAGTCCGTGGAGTGGCAAAGAGTGAGACAAGGCTGATCAATTTTACTTTCACTTTCATACACTATGCTATTTATACTTCCAGAGCTCATTTAGATATAAATTATTTTCCCTTTATAAAAAATTAAGCAAAATATTATCAAATTTGATTTCACAGAATTAAAATTGATATAAGAATATCTCTGTACTTGCACAGATTTTTCAATTAAACATTAATCATTCAAATATATCTATTTTAATATAATTTTCAAGTCATAATATTTCAGATTATTTAAGGAGTAGTTAACATAAGATTCATTTTTTTTCCTTTTTTTTTTCTGGCTTGGGTTGACCTATGTCTTAATAAACAATAGCAAAATAGTCTTAAATATTAACCCCAGATGAATGAATATCTGTGCTTTATAATAAGTTTATTCAAGTTTAAATCTGAGCAATACTTTTTATTTCCCATTCATGAACTGGTATAAAATATTTTCTGGAATTTTAGCCTTTGAAGAATAATTTACATATGCTCATTCTTTTGCCTTTTCCAGACCCTGATGCTGGTAAAGCTTGAAGACAGGAGAAGGGGATGAAAGAGGATCAGATGGTTGGATGGCATCACCAAATCGATGCTCATGAGTTTGAGCAAGCTCTGGGAGATGGTGCTGGACAGGGAAGCCTGGCTTGCTGCAGTCTGCGGGTTACAAAGAGTCAGACATGACTGAGCGACTGAACTAAACTGAACTGAACTAATTCTTTTGGTCCCTTTTGAAAACAAAGACATTATATTGATAAACCATATGTAGAAAAAGATATTCTATAAAAAATTATTCAGAAACCATCTTGTTCTATTCTTTTTCAAGGGGAACTTTCTATAGATCTTAAATATCAATTCTTAAGACTTTCTGACATTCTGATTTCTTGAGATATGACAGAATTCTGTATCTTCTGGTCCAAGATACACAAGCTAAATTTTCTGATGTTTTATCTATCCTGCCATTGTGTCAGAATCGAGGAGTGAGATGAGGAGAGGATCATAGTGCTTAAATAGTGTTGCTCATTTTAAAAATCATGAGTCTCACTGTGAAGGCATTGTCATCCAATCTGAAGATATAGTCTGTTAGTACTGTGTATGTATCAATTTCATTTACATGGAAATGTTCACTCAAGCTATTGTGTGCTCAATCTCTACATCTGATATTATGTATTGATGTAAAAGACCTAAGAATGAGCAGGTTTTAAGAGATGGAGCAGAGGAATAGAGCTGTCTCTAAGAAATGTCATTGTCCTTGGTATTCAAACACCAAGATGACAATATCTGCCAACAAGGATAATGCTGCCCAACAGCCTCAACTTACAGGATTTGACAGCAAACTCGAGTCACATATCTTACTACATTGGAGTCTGTTGCTGGATAACTTTATGAGAAATGCTGGTTTCTCTAGCCAAGTATCCTATTTCTATTACAGAGAAAGCTCAATTTTTCATTCTTCACATTCAACCTGACATTAATATTCTTTATTCTATGTTTTGCTGATTAATAGTTTCAGGATAAGTGACATTCCTTACCTTCTAAAAATCAAGAACAAATATTTTAGATTTTCAGATTAAGGGACCAGGTAGTTTAACCCCAGCTATACTATACAGATGACTATTTTATTATTTAATCTGTTTTTTGACAGAAAGACTAAACAGTGACAGAACATATTCTGTGAAGACGGCTGTAAACTAGCATAACTAAAGCACCAGCATGGTATATTTTGTAGTAAAGAGTCTGTTTTACTTTAAATAAAGATGCTTTTCATGATAATCCTTAGAGCATAAAACATTCAAATGTGGGCTTACTGAAGAAGAAACTTTTTAAAATTCCTGTAGTGTTCAGCTGTAAAGAATCTGCCTGCCAATGCAGGAGACTCAGGTTCAATTCCTGATCCAGGAAGATTCCCTGGAGAAGGAAATGGCAACCCACTCCAATATTTTTGCCTGGGAAATCCCATGGACAGAGTAGCCTGGTGGGCTACAGTCCAGGGTGTCACAAAAGAGTCAGATATGACTGAACAACAAATGAGTACCACAGCACCACTAACTGGCCTCTTTTGTGTGTGCTCTCTTCAATAAGCATTTCTATGAGCACCTATATACAATGAACTTGGCCTTGTGCTAAGCTCAGAGAAGACATATGAAATAATTTACTCTCATCCTTTAACGAGGGCATGCAGGGATTTAATGTTCATCCATATTTTAAGGTACAAGGTAAGCAAGTGGCCAGTAAGAAATATAAACAAAGAGGGGTGGGTAAGAGTGAGAGTCAGGAAATAGATGAGAAGGGAGATAATGCCCTTAGCACAAGGGGCTCAAGATCAATTTGGTAAGGCAAAACATATATTAAAGGAACTAAAATAATAAACTCCCAGGTGGAGCTAGTGGTAAAGAACCTGTTTGCCAATGCAGGAGATGTAAGAGACACGACCTGACCTGGGTTCAGTCCTTGGGTCAGGAAGATCCTCTGGAGGAGGGAATGGAAACCCACTCCAGTATTCTTGCCTGGAGAATCCCATGGACAGAGGAGCCTGGTGGGCTACAGTCTATGGGGTTGCAGAATCAGACACAACTGAAGCAACTTAGCATGAAGTGAAAGTGAAAGTCATTCAGTCGTGTCCGACTCTTTGCATAATGAACTATACAGTCCACGGAATTCTCCAGGCCAGAACACTGAAGTGGTAGCCTTTCCCTTCTCCAGGGGATCTTCCCAAACCCAGGGATCAAACACAGGTCTCCCACATTGCAGGTGAATTCTTTACCAGTTAAGCCACCAGGAAAGAAACTTAGCATGTATGCATGCAATATAGAATAAAACAGGGCAGTATAGAATGAAGTATTGTAGGGATGATTGAAGTCTGGAATCATAGTCAAGTTAGTAAGGAGCCATCAAATTTTGGTTCAAAAAGCATGTTGGACGAATACACGCATTCTTTAAAATCAAATCGTCAGCTTGTACTGTGTGAAACATATCCCCTGCTTTCTTTCTCTGATTTTTATTGAATGCTGTGCCCACTCAGCAAATATTCAGTCCCCTCTTTCTTCTTTAAAGAGTGTCCATTTTATTCCATCATCCGCCATCCTCCACATGGCCATGTGCTTCTTTGGCAGGCTATGAATCTCCTGCTTTTCAGCACTGTGCTCAGTCTAAGCATGAGCATAAGAACACGTCTAGTCAATAAAGACAGAAGAATGTGGAGGCTTCTAAAAGATGACCTTGCCTCTCCCCACTGCCAATAATTGAAACAGTGGATAAAACAATATCCCTCTTTTGATGGAACTTCAGGACTGCAGATGAAATCAAAAAGAGGACTGCCTGAAAAACAAAGTCAGTCCATGAAATATGGCAGAGTATAAGGACAGCAAAAAATTGGATCTTTGATTAACTTATTGAGCCACTAAATTCACTCACCTCAGAGCCTCTTTTGACAACTTAGACGTGCCATAATAGATTTTCTTAAACATATGAGATACTTTGAGTTGAATGTTTTCTTTTATTGCATGCATCCAAACACATCCAAATACTATATCCTTAAACTTGCTACTTGGCAACTTCATGTTTTATTAACATTATTATATGGTGGCACACTAGGGCAATGAAAATCCATGGAAATTAAGTTAATGCATTTAATAGTTTATTCAAAGAACTGATAGTCTAGGAGGGTGACACTATTGACCATAAAAAAAGGAATATTTATAGACTGAAAATAGGAGCAATGAATCTCTTTCACTTGTTATCTTAAAAATTAACAAAATTATCTTCTGTTGGAATGATATATAGATTATGGCATTTGACATTTTCCTTACAAACTGACTAAATCAGGTACACATATTTGATTTAAAATCTTGAGACATATATAAAGCTTCATGATCTGTAAAGAAAAAGAAGACAAATATGTAAAGTGAATAAGCCATTTCACATTATATTTTGATGACATGATATTTTATGAGTTTAAGTACAAATTAGAGAATTGTGTCTGGGGCTTCCAAGGTGGCACAGTGGTGAAGAATTTGCTTGCCAATGCAGGAGACTCAGTCAGTTTCTATCCCTGGGCAAACTGTTCCAATATTCTTGTTTGGAAAATTCCATGGACAGAGAATCCAGGTGGGCTACAGCCCTTGGGATCGCATAGATCAGACACGACTGAGTGACTGAGCATATACACACATCTGCGGCACAGGACTTTTTGATCTCTGAAAGTGTCAATGAAAAAGAGAACACACTGTTCTGTTGATGTTATGTAGATCAGTCTGGTAGATATTCAATATCCCTTTATGTTGCGTCAGCTTCAAATACCCATAGCATCAATGAATTGAGAGTTAACCAGCATTTCCTAATTCTTCAAACAGAGTTACATGTGCTAATGGCATTGCCTCTCATAATTTCTTAGTTTCAGTATGCATATTTATTTACATGGCTGTATGAATATCTTGGATAGAAACTAACTAATACATGAATCTATTTATAATTTATAAGCTGTTAATTTTCCATTAGCTGCACTTTTTAAGTTTGTATCTATTTAGAAACAGTATGATTGTCATTTCCACAAGAGAAAAAAGAAACCTGATCTACTATATCACTTTAAAATGAATTTGTGGTTGATATGAAACAAAGCAACATCAGTTCAGTTCAGTTCAGTCTCTCAGTCATGTCCGATTCTTTGCAACCCCATAGACCATGGCACAGCAGGCCTCTCTGTCCATCACCAACTCCCAGAGTTTATTCAAACATATCCATTGAGTCGGTGATGCCATCCAACCATCTCATCCTCTGTTGGCCCCTTCTCCTCCTGCCTTGAATCTTTCCCAGCATCAGGGTCTTTTCAAATGAGTCAGTTCTTTGCATCAGGTGGCCAAAGTATTGGAATTTCAGCTTTAGCATCAGTCCTTCCAATGAATATTCAGGACTGATCTTTAGGATGGACTGGTTGTATCTCCTTGCAGTCCAAGGGACTCTCAAGAATCTTCTCCAACACCACAGTTCAAAAGCATCAATCCTTCAGCACTCAGCTTTCTTCACAGTCCAACTCTCACATCCATACATGACCACTGGAAAACCATAGACTTGACAATGCAAAATAATAACTGCCTAATGTCCAGTTCTAACTGTTGCTTCCTGACCTGCATACAGATTTCTCAAGAGGCAGGTCAGGTGGTCTGGTATACCCATCTCTTTCAAAGTTTTTTACAGTTTATTATCATCCACACAGTCAAAGGCTTTGGCATAGTCAATAAAGCAGAAATAGATGTTTTTCTGGAACTCTCTTGCTTTTTCCATGATCCAGCGGATGTTGGCAATTTGATCTCTGGTTCCTCTGCCTTTTCTAAAACCAGCTTGAACATCAGGGAGTTCACGGTTCATGTATTGCTGAAGCCTGGCTTGGAGAATTTTGAACATTACTTTACTAGCATGTGAGATGAGTGCAATTGTGTGGTAGTTTGAGCATTCTTTGGCATTGCCTTTCTTTGGGATTGGAATGAAAACTGACCTTTTCCAGTCCTGTGGCCACTGCTGAGTTTTCCAAATTTGCCGGCATATTGAGTGCGGCACTTTCACAGCATCATCTTTCAGGATTTGAAACAGTTCAACTGCAATTCCATCACCTCCACTAGCTTTGTTCATAGTGATGCTTTCTAAGGCCCATTTGACTTTTCATTCTAGGATGTTTGGCTCTAGATTAGTGATTATACCATCATGATTATCTGGGTCGTGAAGATCTTTTTTGTACAGTTCTTCTGTGTATTGCCATCTCTTACATGGAACAACAGACTGGTTCCAAATAGGAAAAGGAGTACATCAAGTATTGTCACCTTGCTTATTTAACTTACCTGCAGAGTACATCATGAGAAATGCTGGACTGGAAGAAACACAAGCTGGAATCAAGATTGCCAGGAGAAATATCAATAACCTCAGATAT
>SJYC01100186.1:0-10740 GCA_006408675.1 Madoqua kirkii
AGCCCATCTTTGCATGAAACGTTCCCTTGGTAAGTCTAATTTTCTTGAAGCGATCTCTAGTCTTTCCCATTCTGTTCTTTTCCTCTATTTCTTTGCATTGATTGCTGAAGAAGGCTTTCTTATCTCTTCTTGCTATGCTGTAAACTATATGGTTAAGTCAGAGTGGTCCCCTTTTCTCCTCCATGGTCTACATTACTTAGGTCCCTGTTGGGAAGGGGGTTTGGACTGCCAAAGCTCACCCTCACTTTGCGCTGAATCAGCTGGAGGGGCTGGAGAAGGCAATGGCACCCTACTCCAGTACTCTTGCCTGAAAAATCCCATGGATGGAGGAGCCTGGTAGGCTACAGTCCATTGGGTCTCGAAGAGTCAGACACGACTGAGTGACTTCACTTTCACTTTTCACTTTCATGCATTGGAGAAGGAAATGGCAACCCACTCCAGTGTCCTTGCCTGGAGAATCCCAGGGACGAGGGAGCCTGGTGGGCTGCCGTCTATTGGGTTTCACAGGGTCGGACATGACTGAAGTGACTTAGCAGCAGCAGCTGGAGGGGCAGCAGGGCAGAGGGCAGTGGTTGTGGCAAACCACTAAAGGAGACCCCAAACTCTCCTCTACCTCTGGCTCAGCCACACACCCACAGTGTTCAGTGGAGCAGACCCCTGCATGCTCAGCTCAGGACAGCCTACATTTTCTCTATTTCCTGGCAGAAGGTTATCTGTCTGTCTGCAAGATTTGCCTCTTTTCCAGAAGAAACTGCCTAAGTGATGTTTGAATAAACGTGAATGAGAGGCCGTTTGAAAAAAGGCAGATTTTGACAGTATAGCATAGTGCAACAGGAAGATTTTATATCACAACAGTATAGTAATACTGAAGTAAAAAAAAAAAAAAAAACTTCCTTAAACTTGGGAAAAGAGGCAGAGAGAAATTAGGCAGGGAAGTAGAACAATTCATAAGGTTACCTTGCTATTTCCTGCAGGAAGAAAGGGAAAGAAAACAGGCTTACTGGCACCTGATGAGCCAGACTTTCTGTTATGGAAACCATCTCAGATAGTGTCTCTTAAAGATGAAGAAACAGAGGCTAGAAATGTTAAGGGACTTCCACAAGGCCAAGCCACAAGGGCAGAATTGGAATTCACATCAGGTCAACTGTTAATGATCAGATTCTTTCTATCAAGCACCAGCAGGGGACAAGTCTAGCTGCCTTGGCTGGAAAAGTAGCAGAGTGATACAAATACAGTCTGTCTGGTGAAGAACAGGTACACCATACCAGGTAAAGAGAAGGCCCCCCCTCCGGTCTCTCTTAGTGAGTATCACTTCGAAACTAGGAGTCACAGTGAATGCCTTTACTGAATGTTGGGGCCCAAAAATGCAGAGGTCAAAGGGGAAAGGAAAGGTACCTGTTAGCGGAGGACCTACCGCAGTGGTTTTCCTTCAAGTTTCCTTTTTCCTTCCATTTGCATTTGAACCTTCACTAGGTCAGTGGGGTTGGCTAAAAACTGGCCAACAACACCAGCCATCATCCCTCCAATCACTGATTTCCTAATTATAAAAGGAAATACATTTTTCTAAAGGTTGTTATGAATTTCACACATTTTGTAGGAAAAAATACCATGCTGGTACAGCCCCTGCATAAGAGATTTAAGACAAAGTGAAGCAAAAAAATAAACCCACACAAATCACAGAGGAGAGTAGATGGTTTGTCTACTGATGGGAGGGCTCAGGGACCAGGAGTCAAAATTCAAATCTGAAGTTTCAGGCCCCTTTAATGGCCTGAAATTCAAAGGAGGGCCAGTTGCTTCAAAGATATAATTTAACTGCAGTTTAATTCTGACCACAGGGGAATAAAAACAGCATTGATGTAGTCAGTCTAACAAAGGCTGGTAAGCCAAGTTTTATAGGTTACTGTTTTAGTAGTTTTACGAAATGAAAGGGTTTTGAAAACGTTCCTCTCTTTGAAGAGACTCTGTCCCTGGACTCTTTCTCCTTTCTTTTTATAAAAACTGAAATATAGTGGATGTATGATATTAAATAAATTATAGGTGAAGAATATAGTGATTCACAATTTGTAAAGTTTAGGCTCTATTTATAGGTAAGATACTGGCTACATTCCCTGTGTTGTACAATACAGTGTATTATTTTCAAAGCAAAACTTACCAAAGGGGATAATGCTTATCTTCACTTTTGCCAAACACAACTTCACGGAGATGTTCATAAGTGACCATTCGACCTCCAGAATACACTGTGCAAAACAGAGCATTGAAAGGATGAATTCAGCCCTACCTTTAATAAAGTAAGAGGATGCTTGGACGTAGCCTAGCTGTGTCTTCCTCTCATATAACCCAGGCTTCTGACACCTGGCCTTGGTGGTTCTCCAAATGGGCATGCCTTGTAAAGCCTCAGGCCTTTTATGTTGCCTGATCTTTCTTGAATGGATTATCCCTTCTATAATAATGGACCTATAGTAACGGATTATCATTGCTAACTCCTCCTACTCTTTCAAGACTCCACTCAAAGAACATGTCTTCCAGAAAGTGCTCTCTGACCTGGCCTCCAGTGTTCTAGGCCGTCATCAGACCTGTCATGCTTCTATGATACCCCAGAACTCCCCAGGTGTGTGTCTAATACTGCACTGATCATCTTGATTAGAAACTAACTTGGTTTACTTGTTCATCTTTCCAGCAGACCATGAGCCTTTCAAAGCAGATTTTGTGTGTTTTCATTACACTATACCCCCTAGTACAGAGCTTGGGACACAGCAGGCATTTTCATTCAATAAACACATGTGACTTCACTGGATAATTTACTATGTTTAAGGTAATCAATCTCAAACATATGAAATGATTCTTAACTATTAAACCACATATGGTGGTCAACAAAATACAAAAGAAAAGAAGTAAAACTCAAAATGATAATGGGAAGCAAGAAGCAGCTATTAAAGAAAAGAATAAGGGGAAAAAATCATGAAAATCAATACACAGTATTCTGAGAGAGAGCTTTTCTTGACATTTCAGGAAGTTTGATGCAGGATTTTAGGGTATTCAAAAACATACCAAGTACCAAAACAATCATATTTCTGGACAGTTCTTGGTGAATATACTGCAATGTGCTCATCTGAAAAACTGAAGCTTTAAAAATACAAAGCTGGTACATATTGGTACTGGACACTTTTCTGATCAAAGGTCCCTACATTCTTGAGGAATAATTAAGAATATAGAGAGAGGAGGAAAATGCCATACCCATCCCTTCTCCTTTTGAAGGCAAGTTTATGTTCTGTCCACAAGCTAGACACTCAATAACTTCCATTATTGTGGGTGCTCCACTGGAAGCAGAGCAGAAACTTTCTCATTGGCATTACTATAATTTCAACTGTTTTCCTTTCAGAGTGACTAAAGGCCCACATGGGCAGCCTGGGATGTGAGGCAAAAATCACCTGTGTTGCTTTAACTCTGTTGCCAAGGTTGGATTAGACAGTCACCCTTGCTCTCTTCCAGATCAACCTGGCTTTGGACACAAGGGACAGAGACTGGTAAAATCTGGCGTTGCATTCAAATATATTTTCAATTTCAAAAAATGTAAAAAAAATTAATTTTGTGTTTAAAAGTTCCTCAAGTTGATAAAAATTGCAGTGATTCATCTTCTTCTTTCTTAAAATTAAAAACCCTTTTCATTAGGAATCGTTTCAAGCAAACAACCAAGTAGAGAAAAATAATACTCTGTCTATCATGGAGATTTATCAATTACTAGCATTTTCACCTTACTTGCTTTTTCTTTTCCTCAATTATTTCAGAGTGCTTTAGAAAATATCATGACATCATGACAGTTCATTCCTAAATACTTTTGTGTGAATTTACAAAGCCCTGAGTCTATAATTCCTTAATTATAAGCATTGGTGGTTAAGAGATTATATATTCATTTATCACATTAGTAGAAGGAAACCAGCTGGCTTTTTGACACAACACGAAAGCAGAGGAGACAAACACAGAAATCATAACAAACTAGAATCAAGATAAATACCTATGTGTCTATAAATGGCGGGTGTCACTCCTTGCCAGAGCTTTAGAAAGCCTTCCTCCTGGACAATCCCTAGGGCGGTGCGCACCATGCCCCTGTATGGAGCAGACTCTGTTGCACCATCTCCCAACCGAGCAAGGGCAGCTTCTCCTTGTATTTGAAGTCGAGTTTTTGTGAGGTCGAGGGGAAAGGTTGCTGACAACAACAACGACAAGAAAAAACAAAACGAGGGGGAAACCCATAACATTCAGAAAAGCGAACAAAATTTTTTTTTAGAAAAATCACAGGACCCAGATTTTAGTCACCACAAGATGGGTGATTCTCAAATTTCAGAATACATCAGAATCAACTAGGGAGACTGTTAAAAATTACATTATTTCCTAGCCCCATGCCTATGGAATTTCAGTAGGCAGATGGGGTTAAGACATCAGTGGATTCTGACACACTCCAAACTTGAGAATCACTGTCCCAGAGCACCAGAAAGAAAACAAAAAGTGACAAGCCTTGGGTTCTTTTCAGTCATAAGTGGCCATCTAAAACCTACTTCTATCCTCAATTTTTGCTTTCCAGTGGGAATAATTTCCAGTATCTATAAGACGTGCCCTGGTCTGCAACCGTGATTAAGACCCAACATGACTTTTAGAATACTGTACTATTACGGTAGGTTCTTAATAAATGCCAGACGAAGCTGAATTCTGTTATTTCATGGGTAATGCTCCCATGTAGATGAATCACTGGCCTGACTGTCTGAAAAATAGAAGATGCATCATAGAGTTTATTATTTCTTTTCTACCCAAGGGTGGCAGGCTCAATATTCTTTCAAGAAAGGTAGTGTTGAGTGTTTTTTTCCCAGCACTGATGCGTTTTCTGCATGACCTCCTTAACAAAGTACCAACTATACTTAAATTTTTTTCCTAATGATTACATCTTGAATTAGAGGTAGACCTTTTGCCTTGAAACAAGTGAAGCTAACTGGCTCACATAAGGAAGATCAAGCTCTTAACTTTATATACACAACGATTCAGATAAGCTCATACACATTAGGGACACTGCATGTCTTTCCAGTGACCACCACCTCATACAAAAACCATAGCTGTGCCTTTTCCAAGAGAATATTCAATCTGTACCTTTGGTCTTTGGAAAAGTTAATTATCTTGCTGATTGTTTTCCTAAAACACAAGCTGTGTGTATACAGAGAATTTAAGCAGTGCTTTACTAACATATGAAGCCTGCAAAATCTTAAGATATAGCCACTTCTATATTAGCGTAATTATGCCTCTTCAAATAATTTTGACTTTCTTGCTGGTTACTTAAATAATGCTTCAGGTTCTGATCCTAAATCGTTTTGTACTCAAAACTATCTCATATTTTGATTGCCCTGGTTCTCACTCCCCGCCCCACACAATTCTCCACAAGTTTTTAACAGGAGGAAGTTTCCTTTACAAAAGCCATTGGTCACCCGGGAAACACTGGGTTTAAAAAAAAAAAAAAGAAAACAAGAAACTGGGAATATATCTAATAATTTAGAAATCTGCTTTAAAATTTTTTTAAGTTGATGAACTGTATTTCAGTGAAAACAATGGATAATAATTCTCCTTCAGCTTTGGGAGAACAGAGAGAGAAAAAAAAAGGAGGGTTCAAAGGGAAAGAATGGGTGAGCACTAGGAGCGAAAAAAAGAGATCATGTTTTGGCGCTGCTGGAAATACAAAGTAAACTTGTTTTAGAACAGGGCAAACTAACACTTACAAATGATAACACACTGGAGCTCCTGCTTTTTCTTTTTTTTAAATGGGCAAGAAGATGAAAGCGTCATGTTAAAATGCACAAGGAAGGCTTCACGGGGGAAACACGGGCACTATACTCATAAAATTCCTGCAAGAAACACCTCCTGTTCTTGCAAGAGCATCATAACTCCGCTCTAAGTAGCCCCTCTGACTTGCTCACGCAGCTGTAATTGTTCATCCTCTCTGCCCTTGTGATATAACACCTCCATTACAATAAGTAGTCTAATGTAACTGTCTCTGCATGTCTCCCCACCAACCTGTAAGAAGGTCTTTTTAACTGTATCTCCACAGTCTCCTGCACTGTGGTCATGATAATAATGTGATCAATCGATGCCTTGCCTTGGATTTAGCGTTTATATATTAACCTCTCAGACTCTTGCAAGGTATACACAGTGTAGAGTTCATCTCAAAGAGGTCAACAGGCAGATGCTGAGTGGATGGATGCTCGGTAAGGAATGGGTTCAGAACTTAAGTCCCACAAGTTGAGTCCACAACTTGGACCCAAAACACGATACAGTGAGGCTGAGTAAGAATATAAACAGAGATGTCCTCAATAAAGACGGAAAGCGGATTGTGTTTTTAAAAACGGCATCCTCACAAAAGGGAAAATGATGCCTACAGGGGAGTAACAGCTCAGGAGGCTTCTAAAAGGACACATTCAGGTGCAACAGCACATCCGACGGAGACAAAATTGCAAGGAAGAAACCTTCGTGACCTCCAGTCCCTCCTCCTCCTCCCAAGACTGGCCCTGCCCCACCCCGCCACACCTGCCAGGAGGACAGGTGTAGACCGACAGGGTTGCATTCACTCGGAAACGAAGCCACCCGCCCGGCCCCCCACCCTCGGGCGGCCCCTGGAGGTCGAGCGGGGGAGGCCCAGGCTGGACGGCCGGGTACCTAGCTCGGCCACGGTGGCCGCGCAGCCCGATAGGAGGAACTTGCTCGCGCGGGGCCATCTCTGGGCGACGGCGAGATGCCCCACCCCGCCACACCTGCCAGGAGGACAGGTGTAGACCGACAGGGTTGCATTCACTCGGAAACGAAGCCACCCGCCCGGCCCCCCACCCTCGGGCGGCCCCTGGAGGTCGAGCGGGGGAGGCCCAGGCTGGACGGCCGGGTACCTAGCTCGGCCACGGTGGCCGCGCAGCCCGATAGGAGGAACTTGCTCGCGCGGGGCCATCTCTGGGCGAGCGGCGAGAGCCTCTCCGCATCGTCTGGAGTCGACATTCAGCAGCAGCACGGGACGACGATACGCCCTTTCTGGCCCACGTCCCGCGCCGCGGCTGGGCTGCCACCCGGCCAGGGCGGCCCCTTCTCAAGCGACACGCTGCGAGGCGGGGATCATTTCTCTAGCTTGGCTCGGCCAGGCGGGCCCAACGAACCCGCAGCCTCCCTGGCAGCCCCAGGCTAGAACAGCCCAGTGGATGGGGAGCGGAAAACAGCTCGAAGCCCCTGAGGCTTCTGGGGAATGTAGTCCGCGTGGCTCCGCCCTCTTCGGCCGAGTTCTCTGATTGGCCGCAAGCCAGCTGCCCCTGAACCACTCTTCCAGTCTCCATGGTAACAGGGCTCCCTCCTCCACCCTCTGCACTCGCCCCAGCTGGAACCAACCCCTGCATTCTGTCCCAGATAGCCAGGACTTTAAAAATTCGTGTACGTGGGAGGAAGAGATGTTGCAAAAGCTACCTAAAAATTTGGGCGGGGAAAAGAAGCTACAGTTAAGAAGTCGAACAAGCTGCAAAAGTCAGAGCGGAAAAGTTGGGAGTTTGAGTGAGTGCCCTGTCCGGGGCGAAGAAGCAAGACTTTCCCCTTCTCTGACTCAGGAAGGTGCTAGACAAAAACATGGAATTCATTTCCCCAACGGTGATTATAATCTTAGGTTGTGTTGCTGTTTTATTATTTCTTCAGTGGAAGAACCTGCGTAGACCCCCGTGCATAAGGGGCTGGATTCCTTGGATTGGAGCTGGATTTGAGTTTGGAAAAACCCCTCTAGAATTTATAGAGAAAGCAAGAATCAAGGTATGTGGCCTGAGCACATGAGGTTTCCGGAAGAGATAATGTATTCTTTTTTATTTTCTTTCGTTACATCTCAAATGCAATGTTAGAACGTGGGGAACCTACCTACTGCCCACAGTTAAACGATCTAGCCATTTATGAGTAAATTAACTGACAATCAACTGTCTTATGCAAGATTTTTCTAAAGAAATAGGTTTTTATGAGTTGTGAGATACAAGACAGCTTGTCAGTGCCTTTTTGGAAGTAGAAATTAATTTAAAAGTGCTAGTTACTTCATCATAGATTAAAAATCTAAAGTGTATATATATTAACTAAATTCAGTGATTGGGAAGACAGAAGTGTAATATAATTACTTTCGATTTATGAAAACACTTAATAAATTAGTATCCAAATCAAGATTAACACCAGGCAGTTGTAAAAATGGCTTGCAAACTTGGTCTTTACAAATACAGTGGGCACTGTATTTTCTGCTGGTGATAGTTGATTATGGTGAGGTCCATTTTCACTGCACGCTAAGGATATTAGTAATCATTGTTGTACATGTTTTTGTCTTTAAAATAACTTTTAAATGTATCTTTCAAAAGTAGTATATAGGTTGCTGCTAACTTTTTCCTTTATTTCAAACAATGCTTCAATTAACAGTCTCGTGTGTATGTTCCTGTGTGTTTGCACTGTTTGTATTTTTTGCACTTACCTGATTGTTTTGCCCTTGCCTGATTGTTTCATCAGAAAGTGAAAGTGAAGTAGCTCAAAGAGTCCTGCCGACTCTTTGTACCCCGAGGACTATACTATAGCCTACCAGGCTCTTCTGTCCACGGGATTCTCCAGGCAAGAATACTGGAGTGGGTTGCCATTTCCTTCTCCAGGGGATCTTTCCTACTCAGGGATCAAACCCAAATCTCCCACATTACAGGCAGATGCTTTAACCTCTGAGCCACCAAGGCAGCTCATCAGAATAAAGACTTAAATGTAAGACTACCTGAAGGACATTAAATTGTTTATATTATTGTGTTGCACCTAAGGATTATGTAAGGATTAAAGAATTATGTAAGAATCCTTTTTCTTTTCCTTTGAGTGTAGATTTCCTGACTCTCATATCCTGGCCCACACTAGGAACCATAATTCTTGCTAGTTTGATAGATGAAAAATACTGTCTTTTAAAGAAACGCATCTTGGTCTTCTGTAGCCTTCCTTAGATATATGATCTTGATAAATATTTAGGAATGTTTCTGAAAGCTTGTCTTAGAAGATCAAGCAAGGTGACAAAGTTTATTCTGTTTCCTTCTAAAAGGTTTATAGCTTTCTGTTTTACATTTAGTTCCTAGAGCCACTTAGAGTTAATTTTTTTGTAACATGTACAGAAGGGATGAGTTTTGCTTTTTTCCCATCTCCATGTCCAGTTGTTTCAGTATCATTTCTTGAAGGACTTTCCTTTCCTCACTGAATTACCTTTTGCAGCATTTCAAAGATTAATTGACATATATGTGTAGATCTATGTCTAGCCTTTCTGTCCTATCCCATTTGATTAAATGCCCACTCGTTTGTTAACACTAATACAGTAAATAAGTAAAAACTAATACAGTTATAGTAAATCTTTAAAATAGGTAGTGAAAATCATTTGAATATTTTGGCATTAATGTGGCATTTAAGATTCAGTTCAGTTCAGTTCAGTCTCTCAGGGGTGTCCAATTCTTTGTGACTCCATGGATTACAGTGTGGCAGGATTCCCTGTCCATCACCAACTCCCGGAGCTGGCTCAAACTCATGTCCATGTGATGCTATCCAACAATCTCATCGTCTGTGGTCCCTTTTGCTTCCTGCCTTTAATCTTTCCCAGCATCAGGGTGTTTTCCAGTGAGTCAGTTCTTTGCATCAGGTGGCCAAAGTATTGGAGTTTCAGCTTAAGCATCAGTCCTTCCAATGAATATTCAGGATTGATTTCCTGTAGGATTGACTGGTTGGATCTTCTTTTAGTCCAAGGGACTCTCAAGAGTCTTCTCCAACACCACAGTTCAAAGGCATCAATTCTTGGGTGCTCAGCTTTCTTTACGGTCCAACTCTCACATCTGTGCTTGACTACTGGAAAAACCATAGCTTTGATTAGACAGACCTTTGTTGGCAAAGTAATGTCTCTGCTTTGTAATATGCTATTTAGGTTTGTCACAGCTTTTCTTCCAAGGAGCAAGCGTCTTTTAATTTTATGGCTGCAGTCACCATTTGCGGTGATTTCGGAGCCCAAGAATATAGTCTGTCACTGTTTCCATTGTTCCCCCATCTATTTGCCATGAAGTGATGGGACTGGATGCCATGATCTTCATTTTTTAAATGTTGAGTTTTAAAGCAGCTTTTTCACTCTCCTCTTTCACTTTCAGCAAAGGCTTTTTAGTTCCTCTTCACTTTCTGTCATAAGGGTGGTGTCCATCTGCATATCTGAGGTTATTGATATTTTTCCCAGCAATCTTGATTCTAACTTGTGCTTCATCCAGTTGGGCATTTCACATGATATACTCTGCATATAAGTTAAATAAGCAGGGTGATAATATGCAGCCTTGATGTACTCCTTGCCCAATTTGAAACCGGTTGGTGTCCCATGTCCAGTTCTAACTGTGGCTCAAACAAAACCTTGTGGGCACCAGGACGCAGGGACCCAAGAGACTGAGCCAGACTTGCCTTTGAGCATTTCGGTGTCTCCTGTGGAGGCATGGGTCAGCAGTGGCCTGCTGCAGGGATAAGGGTTGGCTACAGCAGATGCAGCAGGCTCTGCGTGTGTCCCACCACAGAGCCACTGAACAGAAGACCCACAAACTGGAGAACCATTATATCAAAGAAGTTCTTGCACTCTTGTGAAAGTTCTAGGGCCCACAACAGGTTTTCCAATATCTGGGGATCTGGAGAGGGACTGAGAACCCCCAGGGAATTTGACTTTGGAGGCCA
>SJYC01100188.1:0-11134 GCA_006408675.1 Madoqua kirkii
ATCTCATCTTTCCAACAATCTAATAGCATAGGTAGTATTTTCAGTCTTCAAACAAAATGACATAAAACAACAAACTGAATGCAAGACAGGTGGGAGAATCTAGCTATCCCCTATTAAGAGAGCTTCTAAAGAAGCTTGTAAAAATATAAAACAGTGCCACTTTTTAAACAAATTGCTTTGATTTTGGAAAATGCAGCAATTTTTTATATAATATGTTATTTATATTAATTAATATTAATAGCCTTATTTTGATATCTTAATAAATATTTAATGTATATATTTAATGAATGTTTTCAGCATTTCCCAGGTTTAACTTCTAATATATTAAATGTTGATAGATATATAATCCTAAATGCTTTTTGGGGTCCTCAGTCTTTGAAGCTATAATGGAGTCTGGAGACAGTTTGAGTATCCATGGAAAATCAGGAGTCCCCTTTTGGGTCTAGAACTAGGGCATTCTTGCTTGAGACCATGATTACTTGGAAGAGGATGGAATGGAAACATAGAACTGTTAGCATGGTTGGAGATAGGAGAATGGATGTTGGAAAGCAAGCAACAGTACTTGCAGAGATCTACAAGACTACCACATTTCATTTGGTAATGTCTTGAATGGCTAATGAAATCAGTGGTTTTCAAACTGTGCTGTTTGGATTTTTTTTTTTAATGGAGGACATTGGCACATGGGGAATCAGGGTTTCAGGCTCTACTGCTCCAATCAGAACCACTACAAGTATATATTTTTTACATATTGGACTTCCTCTTAGGATTCATTTAAGAAATAATCTGTGGAAGAATATGCTTGAATACCACTGCTTTAACATTTCTCTTTTGGACATGTACACTTCTGATATCTAATCTCACAAATTAGGCCTTAAACTTCTTAAGGATCAGATTACAGTATTATTCTCCATTTTAGGTTAAACATCAGAGCCTAGTGCTTTATATTAAATTACCATAATGCTGGTTAAGTTTAAATAACTTTTCAAGTGGTTATTTTCCCATTTTTTCAGGCCATGCTTGTAAATCAAAAAATTTCATCTTGAGATAACTGTACAGAGATTGGTAAAATCTGTGTGTATTTGAGGTTTGAGTGTCTTATAAATGGTCATTGTGAGTCTGGATGTTTTAGGGGAGTATTTCTAAGATGCATAATAACATTATTTAATTTGAAAAAGAACTTAATCTTCAGAGACATTTGCAAAAATGGTAGGTAATTGATCTCTGTAACAAGACCTTGAAATGGACAGTTATCTGTATTCTTATCTTCCAAGGAGAATATTGAGACTCCAAAGATGAGTAGGGCTTCCCTGGTGACTCAGTGATAAAAAAAATCTGACTTCAATGCAGGAAATTCAGGTTCAATCCCTGGGTTAAGAAGATCCCCTGGAGAAGGAAATGGCAATCCATTCCAGTATTCTTGCCAGGGGAATCCATGGACAGAGGAGCCTGGTAGACTACAGTCCATGGGGTTGCAAACAGTCAGACACAACTTAGTGGGTAAACAACAACACCAAATCTTATTATGCATGTAGAAGTGAAGCAAATATGTTTATGCAATGTGGTCACAGTTGAGCAAGGTAGTTGAGCATTAAAGACCAGTAGAAAGGGGCCAACATCACAGGGACTTAAATTCTATTCAGAGTGTTCCTGGGGAGACAACCAGAGGACTAGCTTTCTAGGCAGACCAGAGTTATAGGGGAAAAAAAGTGCCTGTGATAAATAAAGAGGGCCAGAAAATATATTAGCTCAGACAAGGACCAATAATATTGATGTTGAGCCACTCACTTCTGTGTTAAATTATATTGTTAATGATTGGATAGAATGCAAAGCTTTACTGAATCATAATTCTGAATGTATCCCCCATCCCTTGCTAATATCCCACTTCTGCTCTTAAAGATTGCTTCTTACCAAATAACTGTATATTTAACTCTTTGCTCTAAAATGAACATATTTACTTATTACTATTGGTGGTGTTGGTGGTTTAGTCACTAATTTGTGTCTGACTCTTGTGACCTAGCCTGCCAGGCTCCTTTGTCCATGGGCTCCTCCAGGCAAAAATTCTAGGTGGGCTGCCATTTCATTGTTAATGATTGGATAGAATGCAAAGCTTTACTGAATCATAATTCTGAATGTATCCCCCATCCCTTGCTAATATCCCACTTCTGCTCTTAAAGATTGCTTCTTACCAAATAACTGTATATTTAACTCTTTGCTCTAAAATGAACATATTTACTTATTACTATTGGTGGTGTTGGTGGTTTAGTCACTAATTTGTGTCTGACTCTTGTGACCTAGCCTGCCAGGCTCCTTTGTCCATGGGCTCCTCCAGGCAAAAATTCTAGAGTGGGCTGCCATTTCCTTCTCCAGGGGATCTTCCCAATCCAGGAATCAAACCCGGGTCTCCTGCATTGCAGGCAGATTCTTTATGGACTGAGCTACCATTAACTTAAAAAAAAAAAAGTAAAAACCCAAATGGACATTTTAACCAACTCAATATATTCTAAATATTTATTCCCCTTTCTTCAAAAAAAAAAATACATGTATTCACGTTGTCAAACCATGATATGAATGCTATATTTTTCAAAGTTATAAATATCCTTTAGTGTAGGGACAATCTTTAAATACACCACAGAGCCTAGCATCTCCACATAAGCTGTTCTCATGATGTCTGACGTTTAAGTACCCCATACAGGCACTGTTCTGAGCACTTTACAGATACTGATTCATTTGAGTCTCACAACAACTTAATTCAACCTACTGCCCTTAGTTGTATTTTACAAATGAAACTGAGACTAATTTATATTGTTCTGGGTCACACAGCTAGGGAAGGGTAGAGCTGGGGTTCAAAATTAACTAATTGGGCTCCAAAATCAGCACTCCCTACGACTAAGCTATGCACTTTAATTAAGTGTGTAGTGGGAAGAAAGAACGGGGATAGAAAAAGAAAAATATGACCTTGGTTCTTGGTTATTGTTATTATATGCAGCTCTCACTTCACCAATGGCTCAGCAGGTAAAGAATCCACCTGCAATCCAGGAGACATAGAAAATGTGGGTTCCATCCCTGGGTCAGGAAGATCCCCAGGAGGATCTTGAATCTGTAAGTTTTTGGAGGGGTACACTAAGGAGTAGGAAAAGGCAATGGCAACCCACTCCAGCATTATTGCCTGGGAAATTCCATGGACAGAGGGGCCTGGTGGACTACAGTCCATGGGGTTCTAAAGAGTCATACAGAACTGAGCATATATGCACACACACTTACTGAATAAGAACAATTCTTTTTCCCTCTTATCTCACATCAAAGAACCATGAGGACCATTCACTGCATGACCGGATGAGCCTTTAGCCATTGGGATCAATTTCTTTCTGTGTTCCAAGGCGCCTTAATTTATACTGAGACTCATACTGAGTGTTGCAAAAAAATATTAATCAATATGCATATTAGTATTCAAAGATCACTGTGAACCAAGTTTTTTTTCTTTACTTACTTAGAGGTTTATTTTTCTTAGTGTTGCTGCTACTGCTGTTGCTAAGTCACTTCAGTTGTGTCCGACTCTGTGTGATGCTATGGACTGCAGCCCACTAGGCTCTTCCATCCGTGGGATTTTCCAGGAGTGGGGTGCCATTGCCTTTTTCCGACTCCTTAGTGTACCCCTCCCAAACTTGCAGATTCAAGTGCTGATGTCAGAAGATAATACTTTTAAATTTCCCACTTTATCACCATGACTGCTTTATGCAAACTGATCTTTCTATGATACTTCAGCAATGTGGAGTTACCTGACTTGCATAGCAGAAAGGAAAAGCGTGAAGACATTCAACAACCATGTGATTTCTCACCTCAACTATCATCACCCCCATCACTAATGACTTGAGACAGCTCAGTGGGTATTTCTCTTTAATCATTACATATCCAAATGCTTGTATTTACACCAGCATGTGAACTATTCTAGAGGTTTTTGCCATTATCATTGTGGTGCCAAATATAACTCACAGGGGAAATTTGCAAAATTTCAAAAATATTGAATTAGAAATTTTTGCCATCCTCTCCAAAATATCCTAAAGCATGCATGAATCTGATGTTCCAAACTTAAGATTACTATTGGAAAAACCTAAGTGCCGGGGTCCAGCCCTGGTGGATCCAGGGTAATTTGAAGGTGAGATGGAATCAGCATCCTAGGAAAAACTTCTTTAATTACAGATATAGAGAGATTAGAAATGGATAGTGTAGTAGGAAATATTAGTGGAGAAAGTCTTAATAAGTTGGTTTATGTGGGATAACAATAAAATTCCAAGACAAGGAATTTGCACCACCTACGTTGGGCCACCGGCGCCACTTGAACATCGGAAGATGCCCCTCCTTGGGCTCCTTCTTGCATGGAACTTAAAAGTTGGGGCAAGTAAGTGATGTGGTGAGCACCCACATTCCAGATGGGAATTCAGCCAGAAAAATGGGGATCAAGAAAGAAACAGCACGGGGGAATCAGTCTTTCCAGAAACTGATCCGATTTCTTTATTTTTAGGTTTGCTTATATACCTTTTGTTACACATAAAGACAAATGGCAATTTTAAAGTCACATGGGGGTTAGCAGTCCTGACCTTTATCAAAATCAGGTGCTTCACCTAAATGTATTTAAAAAAAGGTCTTAGGGGTTTTACATCATCTTCTGGCCATGAGGCCTGCTGACATTTTATAACCCTTTCTTTCTGATAACCAAAAAACTATTTTTTCCAAGGGTGTTTTTTCTTAAGCCAGGTGCCACCCTCTGAAGGTACCAGATAAAGTTGTATTCCTATAGGGTGAGAGTGTAGTGGGTTTCAACTAAGAAAGGAATTTATTTAACCCAAGGTTAACATGATTAATCTTAAAGGTTAATACTTATTTCTCCTATATGCTAGTTATATTCATTATAAGAGCAGGGAATATGGAGACTTAGCAGCAAATATTGGCCCAACAAATGAAAACTCTTCACCAGTATTCCCCTTAAGATCTATTTAGTCTTAAGGTGGTGGTAAAGTTACATTTTTACATAGCAAGGACACAGTAATTTATAACGAAGAAAGAGGAGTACAGTGATCTATAACAAAAGAGAAAATTTATTAACTCAAAAAGTCTAGTGTTGTTAACATCAAAAACTACTATATTTCCTTTTCTATATTCCAAATACATTAATATTTTCCCAAGTGCCTAAGGATATGGAGGCCTGGCAGCAATCATTGACTCAACAATGAGAAAAGCTCTATGCTAATTAAGACTTTCAAAATACTCCAAACTCTGTGCCGTTTATGGTTGAGAGGTAGTAAACAAGCATGTGCATAGTGGCAGGAGTATGGATAATCCTGTCACACAAGCTAGTTTGCCAGCAGAGAGGTTTGACCTGAGACACCCTTGTCACACCCAAGGCAGGGAATTAGCAGTAATTATTGGCACAACAAATGAAAAACCTTTCACCAATATAATTCCTAACCAACCCACTATACTAATAATTTCTAACTTCCCAAAAGAATCTGCCTTTAGTAAGTCTAAAACATCTCGTGCCTCTCACAGTTGGGAGACTGTAAACAATTACATGTAGCCAGACGAACCTATATAGGCAGGCTAGATAACCAGAGGAGTTAGTAAGTTGAAACACTCTTGTCATTCCCAGGAATTTTTATTAACTTGGAGCTGCACGTTTACTCCTTTTCCGAGAGAACCGGTGAGGAACAGCCCCCTATAAAGTCAGAGGCTTAGGTGACAGCATGAAACAGTAAAGCAGGTAGACTCTGGTTTTGGAGGTAGATGCTTGGGACCAGTGGGTTTCCTGAGGCTTGATCCTGCCTTTGCATATGCCAAAGCCTCCTTCCTCATGACCTTTGCCATTGACGGAGTTCCTCACAATGGCTCCCAGCACCTGAGTCATATCCCAATTCTCCTTCTCCTTAGCTTTATAACTTTATGTAATTGACTTAATGGCCCTTTCATTCTGTTCCTTAACTGTAAAATGAATATAATATTACCTCTCAGAATGATGTGAGGATTTAATGAAAACATGAGCCTAAAGTACTGGAGAGACTAGGGTTAATTCAGGATATTTATTTTTGAATGAAAATTTTCAGCATATCAAAGACAGTTTCCCTTTGTGATAGTTCACAGAATCTCTTCCCCATTGAGACCATGTTCTGCAATCTTTAGTCTCAAAGGAGGATGACAATCCTTAACCTGTCATCATGGACAGTGATAGATCTGAAATAGCCCAATTCTCTCCCACCCTGTTTTTCAAGAGTTAACTGATACCATTATAATATAGATGGATGATCTACTACTTCATTTGCCAGCCACACACTGGAGAAAATCTCATCTTATTCAGACTTCAAACCTAGGGTCCTAGCAGAGTCTCCTGGGGAACGTTTCAAAAATGCAGATTCATCCAACTCTGCTCACTTGGATCATGAAGAGTAGAGCCTATGAGTCTGCATTTTTATTTATTCTCCAGTGATAAGGGGGTCCCTGGAGTAGGAAATGGCAACCCACTCCAGTATTCTTGCCTGGAGAATCCTGTGAACAGAAAGACTGGTGGGCTACAGTCCATAGGGTTGCACAGAGTCAGACATGACTGAAGCGACTTAGCATGAACACATGATAAGGGGGTGGCCAGGACTTCTCCTGTCCTCTGACTCCATTTTAAAACTCGTTGCCTTAGGTTATTGTGATTCAGTGTTGTCCACGGACCCCCAGCAACAACACCAGCTGAGAGCTTGTTAGAATTGCAAAACCCCAGGCCTCCCTGCCCAAACCAACTCAGTCAGAACCTGAATTTTAGCATGATTCATGTCTGCGAGCACTAACTTTGACTTTGTTTTCTTACTTTTCTCTCCACTACCCTGAGCCTATGAATTTCCTTTGAGTCACTCCTCTAAGAAGTATTTGGCAGGCAACTAAGAAAAGTTAGGGGCTTCTCCGGTGACTCAGATGGTAAATAATACACCTGCAGTGCAGGAGACCTGAGTTTGATCTTTGGGTCAGAAAGATCTGCTGGAGAAGGAAATGGCTACCCACTCCAGTATTCTTGCCTAGAGAATTCCATGGACAGAGGAGTCAAATCTTTAAAAAGTCTTGGTTCTGTGGGTTCTAATTAATAACTCTCTGGGCTTCTCTGGTGGCCCATATGGTAAAGAATCTGCCTCCAGTGTGGGAGACTTGGGTTTGATCCCCGGGTTGGGAAGATCCCCTGGAGAAAGGAACGGCTACTCACTCCAGTATTCTGGCCTGGAGAATTCCATGGACAGAAGAGCCTGGTAGGCTACAGTCCATGGAGTTGCAAAGAGTTGAACACGACTAAGCGACTTTCTCTGTCTATGTATCTATGGTCTATCTATCTATGGTCTATCTATGTATATCTGTACATATATTATCTATCATCTATCTGTTTTATCTATTTATTGGTGCGGGTGGGACCTTAGGTATGGGGCCTTCCTTCAAGTATAGGATATTACTGTTGTGGATTTGCCTGCATGGGTTTTCATGGCTTCATGGTTAAACCTTTAAATACCTGCTATTCTAGAGAAAGAATTTATTGATGTTCCTCTGGGGACTAATATTCTAGTATAATAGAGCAGAGGTGGGTGAGAAGGACATATTTTGATAGCTTAGAGAGCTGAACGAGGCAGCAGTAAAAATAATATTTCAAAACAGTTAAGCTGTCACCCTAAGAAACTCTAAATGGTATGTCAAACAAGAAACCACTCCACCAAAGTAATTCATTATTGAATGCATATGTCTGTAATTTGATTTGCCAGAAGTAAAAAATGAAATGTTATGGAAAGACTGTTTTCCTACACTTCATAATTAATGGCTATTACATTGACATTGACTGTATTTGAGTCTTTGGTGAGTGAAGGATATGCCTATATCTGTGGTATAATTTCTGCAGTTTTCCAGGACTTTCTGGAGTTCTTGTTAAGTGTATATAAGAGATCTAGACAAATTTTAATATTAAAAATATTAAAATATTATATCAAATATCATATATTAAAGGATATAGATGAAATCTGGGAAAATGATACTGATGGACCTATTTGCAGGGCAGGAAGAGATGCAGACTTAAGGAACAGACTTGTGAACACAGGAGGAAGGGAGAGGGTGGTTGAATTGAGACAGTAGCTCTGAAATGTATATACTACAGGGTTTAAAACTGATAGCCAGTGGGAAGCTGCTATAAAACACAGGGAGCTCAGCTCGGTGCTCGTGATGACCTAGAGGGGTGGAAAGGGGTGGGAGGGAGGCTCAAGAGGAAGGGAATCTATTTGTATTCCATGATTCACGTTGTTGTACAACAGAAGATAATGCAACATGGTAAAGACATTGCTGTTGCTCAGTCTCTCAGTCTGTGTGCAACTCTTTGCAACCCCGTGGACTGCAGCACTCCAGGCTTCCCAGTCTTTCACGATCTCCCAGAGTTTGCTCAAACTCATGTCCATGGAGTCAGTGATGCCATCCAATCATCTTGTCCTCTGTCATCCCCTTCTCCTCCTGCCTCTCAATCTCTCCCAGCATCAGGGGCTTTTCCAGTGAGTCAGCTCTTCGCATCAGGTGGCCAAAGTAATTTTCTCCCAATAAAAAATAAACAGAAGCAAAGCAAAATTCCTCAAGCTCTGTCAAGCTTCAACCTTGATGACACTGGAATAACATGTATACAGTGCATCCTCCAAGCCAGTACAGGTAACAGATCTAAAGCTGTTCATTCTTTCAAGTATGTAGCAATATATTTTCTGAGTGGTGGATTTTGCATTGATGAGGAAGAGTAGCTACTTAACTATATAATAAGCAAATCTGCAGCACGCATTCTTCTCAGTCAAAAGACACATCTAGAGGACTGGAAAACAAATATCTATGTCTCTGTTTGATTTGTGAGGAGGCTGCTTTCTTGTAACTTTTATAATCAAAGGCCCGGCTAAGTAGGTATCAAAATTAAAATCATTTCACATTTTTCATTTCACATGCCACTTGCCTATAACCTCCTAAACTATTCTTATTAAATTTGTCCTTGAAGACAATGGCTTCCTGTAAACATAAACAACTGAGAAATTAAATAGAGGGGCAGGGTTCAGTTGATTATGTATGGCTGAATTGCATTTTATTCACCTGGAAATAGAATATGCATATGTTTTCATTCAAAGTGATGGAAGATACTTTAGATATCTAAGATTAGTAAGCATCTTAATGTGGCTTCTTCTATTTGAAACGAAAAAATGATCAGCTTGTGTTTGACAGGTGTCACGTTTTGAATTTGAATGGGATGGTAGTTGGATGTGATGGTTGACTCTCTACAGAAAAAGAGCTGTGTCAGCCTCCATGAAGACTTATTTCAGATTGTGATGGCTTATCTACAAAACATAACCTTCAACATTCAAATTAACTTTTTTTCCCACAACCCTTGCAACCCACCCCCACCCCCTCCGCCCCATTAATTGTGCTGTTATAGCGCAATACTGACATCACTGGTAAGTAAACTTAACCTTAAAGAGTAACTTGTTCTCTCTTAAGTTATGATGGACCTTGAAGGCACAGAGATACTATCAAATCTTTGCTTTTCCTTCAGTGTTGTCCATTCAACTGAGGGAAAGACAGAGAGTATTAAAAAGAAAAGAAATAAAAAACATAATCATGGAATAGTAGTGACTAAACTCTAATTATTTTCAATACAGACATGGGTGAACACACATGAGTGCAGGCACATGACATGGATGTCCTTGGGGTTTTATTCCCTTTCATTGATTAATTTCAGAAATGATTACTGAATTCAGTGTTAGTCGCTCAGTCATGTCTGACTCTTTGTGACCCCCTGGACTGTAGCCCACCAGGTTCCTCTGTCCGTGGGCTTTCCCAGGCAAGAATACTGGAGTGGGTCACCATTTCCTCCTCCAGGGGATCTTTCCAACTCAGGGATCGAATCTGGGTCTCTGCACTGCAGACAGATTCTTTACCATCTGAGCCACCAGGATAACCTGGCTATTATTAAGAAATACTTCCAAAGATGCAGAAATCTTGAAGCAATGCTTCTGAGATTTGAGAAGTAAGCCAAGTGCCACACTATGAAGTGATTCAGGGTGATACTGTATGCTGAATGAGATCAATAACATTGTGTTTCAAATAGCTGGAGATGCCGTATCTGCAGACTTCATAATCAGGCTCCGTGTTTTGACTTAATGTACAGAATTCAGCAACCTGCAGTAGTAGGGTGATCAGCCACTAAGGAGACCACTTTGGTTCTCTCTATGCCCCTGAAGGAAATGGCACCCGCTCCAGCACTCTTGCCTGGAGAATCCCATGGACATAGGAGCCTGGCAGGCTGCAGTCTGTGAAGTCACAAGAGTTGGACATGACTGAGTGACAACCACTCCTCCAGCCACAGCTAAGAAAACTCACATGGAAAGCACAGACAACCAACAAATAACAGATATGAAACTTTGGGATGCTAAATACTAAAATGAATAAAAAGAAAATATGTAGTCTTTCATCATTTTCTCCTACATTTTAAAGAAAAAATTAATTTGACTCTCACATGTTTACTTTTTTCCTATTTATAAATTGATACAAAGACATTTAAGTTAATAAAAGTGTCGATTTCATTAACCTAAGGAGTAGCAGAGTCCGACTCAATTCAACTCAAGAGCAACAACAACAAAGGGGATACTGAGTTTTTTAAAAAATTAATGAAGATTAAATTTCCAAAGCAATCTATTGGACTGTAGTGATTTCTAGTTCATTCATGCATAAATAATCTTATTTTTTATAATTGTCTCTATTTGAAAAAGTAATCATCTTTCATTAAAATAGTAGATGATTCTTTGAGAACTACCAATGTTAGTAATTAAAACAGTTGTTTTAGGTAGTATACTCATTTTCACTATATTGACTCTTCCGATCCATGAACATGGAATATTTCTCCATCTATTAGTGTCTTCTTTGATTTCTTTCATCAGTGTTTTATAGTTTTTGATATATAGGTCTTTAGTTTCTTTAGGTAGGTATATTCACAAGTATTTTATTCTTTTCGTTGCAATGATGAATGGAATTGTTTCCTTAATTTCATTTTCTACTTTCGCATTATTAGTGTATAGGAATGCAAGGGATTTCTGAGTGTTGATTTTATATC
>SJYC01100189.1:0-11895 GCA_006408675.1 Madoqua kirkii
ATTGCAAGTTCTTAAATTATTCATCATTTTTGCTTTCTACAGGTTTATTTTTAAAATTCATTCTTAGGAAGTTTCATTAGTGACAGCTTCTTGATAATAATCTTCTGTTTTATATGTTTTTATTTCACAACCTTCCTTCTAAAATAGCTTACTTGGCATAAGATTCTGGTTTGACATTTTCTCATACGATATTGGAGATTAGCCCTGGCTTCACCTGTTGCTCTGGAGATGCTTCAAGGGTCACTGTAGTTCCTTTGAAGTAATCTGTCTTCCTCCCTCCCCCCTGCCCCCAACCCCATATCTACTTTGTCTTCTCTGTGAGTTGTTTTTCAACTTGACTGCAAATGATCTGGGTTTATTTTTGTTTTCTGTTTGGATTTCTTGGATTTCCAAAACCTAAAAATCTTTGCAGTTGAGTCTATTCTGAATAATTCTCAGCCATTTTCTCTCTCAGGCTATTTTCTCGATGGTTCACTCTCTACTCCATGATTTCACCTAAGAATTCTGAAATATGTTCATATTTTTATCCTCTGTTGTATCTAGCCTATTAATATTTCCTTAGAATTTTTAATTCTATTTTCATTTTTTAAAAATTCTGATAATTGCTTTTCTGCTTGCATATTGCATTTTCTTTTCTATTTCCTTAAACATATGAAACACATTTATTTTAACATTTTCTACCTGATTATTTTATAAACTGAATTAGGATTAAGTTCATTTATTTGAAATATCTGCTGTTTATTACTTTCTTTGACTGTCATTTGCTAGGATTTTTCCCTTCAGATTTTTAAGTGTGTGTTCAATTGTGTTAAAGCTCCCTTCGTTAGTCTCCATGACTGCACGGGTTGTGCGGTATATAGCCTTCCTCTATGGAGGGTTTGTGTGGGGCCTCTGCCACTCACCTAACCAGATGATAATGTTTTAAATTCTTTCTTTTGAAATTGGAATTATTTTAAAGGATTCAGGCCACAAAGATCATCTGATTTTTCTTCCCCATAAGAAAGCATGCTTATGGGTCTAATCTCAGAAGAGGCATTTATTTTTCTTTTCTTCCAACAAAACTAAGACTGAGAAAGAAAATTCTCTCTTCAGTCTGACATTGCTGGGTAAATTTTTCCACATTCTACCTTCACATGGAGTATTTTCCATTGTGACTTTATACATTATATGAGACATAGAATATTTCAAAATCCTTCCAGCTTTCTGGATATCTTCAGGATATGCATCAAAGGCATTGTTGGCTTTTATCCTCTGTTCTTTAAAACCCTAGCCTTAGAGAAATCCTGTTACATTTTCGGGGTTTTGTCCAATCATTTACACTGACTTCATTTTGTTTTTTGTAGCAAGTTTATCTGTGTTTTAGCTAAAAAATTTAGGATGTTTGACCCCATGTATCCTAATATGGAAGTTTATTTGTCTTTGTATTTTAATTATATTTAGCATGGTTATCTTTGTTCAGATCTTATCTTGGTGATAACTACTGTCAGCTAGTTCTCACAACTTGTTTGCTTTGTTCAGACTCTATATCTAAAGGCCTACTTTGGAGGAGGGTTGTTGACCCTCTATGGACAGGCTGTTAGGATGACTGATTACAGTTATACTGGGGAAAAGTGGACTTAATTAGAGCCAGGTGCATATGCTAGCAGGGCAAGTTGACCTTGTTGTCTCACATACTTTTTAAACATCTGGCACAAGATTTCATTTAACCTTTTGGAGAGTAAAGCCTATTTTAATGTGAAGATCTTTGAGTTTTTGATACATCTTCACTTTAGCATGGAACTGTTGCATACTTCATTAGAAGAGGATATAGTAGATATCAATTTTATTCATTTTTAATGAACATTTTTTTTTAGAATTGTGTTAGACATACAGAAAAATTGCAAAGATAATATAGAAAGCTTTCATATATTCCACAACTAACTTCCTCTCCTGTTAATATCTTATACTAGTATGGAGAATCTGTTATAACATAAGAACCAATGCAGATTAAGTAGAAGTCCACGTTTTATTCAAATTTCCTTCAGTTCAGTTTAGTTCATTTCAGTTGCTCAATCATGTCCGACTCATTGCAACCCCATGAACTGCAGCATGCCAGGCCTCCCTGTCCATCACCAACTCCCAGAGTTCACTCAGACTCACGTCCATCGGGTCAGTGATGCCATCCAGCCATCTCATCCTCTGTCATCCCCTTCTCCTCCTGCCCCCAATCCCTCCCAGCATCAGTCTTTTCCAGTGAGTCAACTCTTCGCATGAGGTGGCCAAAGGACTGGAGTTTCAACTTTAGCATCATTCCTTCCAAAGAACACCCAGGGCTGATCTCCTTTAGAATGGACTGGTTGGATCTCCTTGCAGTCCAAGGGACTCTCAAGAGTCTTCTCCAACACCACACTTCAAAAGCATCAATTCTTCGGTGCTCGGCCTTCTTCACAGTCCAACTCTCACATCCATATATGACTACTGGAAAAACCATAGCCTTGACTAGATGGACCTTAGTCGCAAAGTAATGTCTCTGCTTTTGAATACGCTATCTAGGTTGGTCATAACTTTTCTTCCAAAGAATAAGCGTCTTTTAATTTCATGGCCGCAGTCACCATCTGCAGTGATTTTGGAGCCCCCAAAATAGAGTCTGACACTGTTTCCACTGTTTCCCCATCTGTTTCCCATGAAGTGATGGGACCAAATTTCCTTACCTTTTGTTAAATGTCTGCTATTCTAGGATCTTATCATATCACATTTAATCTTCATGTCTCTTTAAGATCTTAGTAGCTGTTACTAAGTTTCTTAAACGTTCTCTTATTTTTAGTGACCTTGATAATTTGGAGGAGTACTAATCAGGTATTTTATAGAACACTCCTTATTTGTTATTTTCCTGGTGCTTTTCTCATGGTTATATATGTGCTGTGTTATAGATTGGGGGGAAGTCCACCGAGATAAGGCACCCTTCCCATTACAATTATATCATGATATGTGCTTGTCATTGTGACTTATCTTCTCCTCCTTTCTCATACTGTACTCTTCCCCTGAAAATTTCTGCTGCACTGTGCCCACATAGGGAGGGGGAAATTGTGCTTCACTTTTTTGAGTTCAGAATATCTACATAAAATATCAATGTTTGGGATTTCTCTGTACCGATTTCTGTTTTTCTCTCCACAGGAGCTCTATTATTTGATATTTTAGTTGGCAACCCACTCCAGTGTTCTTGCCTGGAGAATCCCAGGGACAGGGGAGCCTGGTGGGCTGCTGTCTATGGGGTCGCACAGAGTCAGACATTACTGAAGCGACTTAGCAGCAGCAGCAGCATGTATTTTTATTACACAATAACAATATTATTGTATTTGTTAAGATGCTTATAATTAATTATGATTATTAATATTAATGATCCATTGGCTTTAACCCATTAGCACATAGATGGTTTTAGCCTTCTCTTCTGGTTTGTCTGTTTCCTTGCACTCCAAGGAACTGAGCTCTAATCATCTTCAGTTTATTTACTTAAATTTTAAGTTTTAGGGTAAAATGTGCAGTGGTTTCAGAATTGTTAAATTGTTCTCCCATGGGGCACAACTTTATTAATTAGAGTCGAGTCCTTATGTATAATTCCTTTTGTTTTGATCTTATCATTGCTACTTATTTCTAAAAATACATGGGTCAATATATTCCCCAGTTCCCCTCAGTGAAATTATTTCATTCATTTGAAATATGGTTAGCTACTTTTGTAACATTCTGAATTCTATCTTGGATTTCCCTACTCTCCTATGCTTTCCTAAATGATTTTTAAAATATTTTCATATATATGGCTTTATTTTTTTCACTGTAAAGTTCTACATAAGTAATGTTTTCACTGCTCTGAAGTATCCTCTGTACGTCACCTACTTACAATTCCCTCTTACCAAAGCCCTTAGGAACCATTGACCTCTTTACCATGTCTAGGGCTTTGTTTTTTCCAGTATGTCAGCTAAATCGAATGCTGCAGTGTGTAAACTTTTTCAGATTGATTAATTTCACTTAGCAATACACATTTAAGAATTATCTGTGTATTTGCATGGATTTTTAACCCATTTCTTTTTTCACTGAATAGTTTCCTATTGAATGTATGACTTTAACCATGTTTGTGTAAGGATTCACCTCTTAAAAGTTGTTTGTGTCTGGTTTTTGGCAATTATGAATAAATGAGTGCTAAATATTTATGTGCATGTTTTTTCTGTAGACATAGATTTTAAAGCCAGTTAAATAAATTCTTTGGAGCCCAATCCCTGAATGATATTATGAGACTACATTTAGTTTTGTAATCAATTGCTTATCTTTATCTAAAGTGGTTATATCATTTTGCATTCCCAAAATAATGAAAAAGAGTTTCTGTAGCTTTGCATTCTTGATAGCATTTGGTATGATCAAATTTTTGAAATTCAGCCATTATAATGTTTAGTCAAATCTCATTGCTGTTTTAATTTACAGTGTCAATGACAAATTACACTGAATATTTTATCATGTTTATTGGCCACTAGCATATAATATGCTGAGATCAACTGCTTATAACACATTGAGGGTTTTTTTTTCCAATTTTCTGCACATTTTAAATGAATTTTTGTTTTTTATTAGTTGAAATATAGTTGATTTACAATCTTGTCTTAGTTTCAGGTGTATAGCAAAGTTATATTTATTTTTCCAGATTATTTTCCATTTTAGGTTATTGTAAGATATTGACTCTTTCCCCTGTGTAACATAGTACATCCTTGTTGCTTACCTATTTTATATATAGTAATGTATATATGCTATTATTGCATATCCTAATTTATCTTTCTCCCTTCCCTTTCCTCTTTGGTAACCATAAGCTTTTTCTATGTCTGTGAGTCCATTTCTGTTTTGTAAATTGATATATTTGTATTATTTTTAGACACTGTGGTAAGTGATATTATATAATATTTATTTTTCTCTGATTTACTTAGCTTAGTACGGTATTCTCTAGGTCCATCCATGTTGCTGCGGATGGCAATGCTTCATTCTTTTTAATATATGCTATTATTGCATATCCTAATTTATCTTTCTCCCTTCCCTTTCCTCTTTGGTAACCATAAGCTTTTTCTATGTCTGTGAGTCCATTTCTGTTTTGTAAATTGATATATTTGTATTATTTTTAGACACTGTGGTAAGTGATATTATATAATATTTATTTTTCTCTGATTTACTTAGCTTAGTACGGTATTCTCTAGGTCCATCCATGTTGCTGTGGATGGCAATGCTTCATTCTTTTTCATGGCTGAGTAATATTCCATTATAATACCACATCCTCTCTGTTATCTATATGTTGATGGCCAGTTAGTTTGTTTCCACATTTTGGCTATTGTAAATAGTGATGTTATAAACATTGGCGTGCATATAACTTTTTGAATTAAAGTTTTCATATTTCTAGTTATATGTTCAGGAATGGAATTGTTGGATCATATTGTAACTTTATTTTTAGTTTTATAAGGAACCTCCAAACTGTTTTCCACAGAAATTGCACCAGTTTACATTCCCACCCATAGTGTAGGAGGTTTCCCTTTTTCTCATACCCTGTGGTTTTGTTTTCTTATTGTTGAGCTTTAAGAATTCATTGTACATTTTGGATGCAAATCTTCTATCAGATAAGTGATTTTAAAATATTTTCCCAGTTTTTACCCAAGTTCATTTATAAACTCAGTGAAATCCCAATCAAAAACCCAGAAAGATATTTTATAGATAGTTGCTTACTCTTTCTGTATTCCATATTGCAGAAACCAGCCACCTTTTATGTTAGAATCTTCGTAATAATTTATTGGGGTTTCCCTAGTGGTGCAGATGTTAAAGAATCTGCCTGCAATGCCTATTACCAATCTCAATAACCTTCGTGTTTTAAACAACGTGTCTCAAATATCTCCTACCTTTCATTTGCTGCTGCTTTAAGCCACATCCCTAGTTTTTCTTGCTTTAACTTTTGTAAAGTGTCCTACTAAAGTACAGGGTGGCAGAATACACCACCTCAAAATGTGCCCCTTTGGCATAGGATTATTTTGAGCTAAAGGCATATGAAAACAGCAGGTATCAGAAAACCATTCTGACCTCCCCCTTTCCTCCTGAAAGCAGAGATAAAACTCCCATGTGAAAAATGTTCTTTGTGTTTGAGGATGAAAGAAACATTCTTATCACCAGAGATAGGGAGTAGAAGCCAAGAGAATTCTGTACAAGCAGATCTTGTTCAAATAATTCTTATCTTTCTTTAGACTCCCCATATATTTTAGTTACTTTTCAACAATTGCTTCCCTTTACTCAACCTAACGTAAAAGCATATAGGTTTGCTACTTCTTTGGAACTTCATTTCCTTGTGAAAGGTCATATGTCACTGAAAACTTAAATAAATTTGTCTGCTTTTTTCCCCGTTAATCTCCCTCATGTCAATTGAATTCTCAGACCTAGCTGAAGACCCTAACAGAGCAGAGGTAAAATTTTGCCTCCACTGCAAAAGTAATGGCCTTTAAGGCATCTCACAGTTAACATCTCTGTTATGTCTCTAGCCTATGCGGTCTACAGCTGGAGTGTGATTTTATTTCTCAGAGCGTAAAAAGGGAAACCCTCTTTATTGGTATAAATTCAAATGTGTTATAATGACTTTTAAAGTTTTTAACTACTTAGCAATCACTGACCTAAACTATCTGCATATTCCTCTGCATCCCACACTCTCTATTCATTAGTCTATTCCCTCGCATCCTGAACCACTGAATGCTTTTTCTTAGCTTTATTTTGCCCATGACCACTTTTTAGTTTCAATTTAGCTATGAAAATTTCATTCTAACTGATCAATTGAACAATTGAAATTATCAATGAATATAAGGTTGGTATTGTGAAGAGACATCAGTTTTACTGCCAATAGTATAATGAATAGGCATTATCTTGGATTATAACTGCACATTTTAAGTATATTTTATAGTGCTTTAATCTTCATTAAGATTAATGGAGAAAGAGAATTGAGTGGAACATCAATACATAGGTTCATAAAGATAATATTAAAGACTGTCATTAAATACCCCTATATCTTTGTATAATAACACATATTAAAATGTAATATCCACCACTGAATTCCATGCTTAAATATAGTGTACTTTGAAAAGGAACATATATGTGAGTATATAGAGGAAAAATTAAATTAACTTCAGAAACACACACACACACACACACACACACACAATATTTGAAACATAAGGGAAATATTTTGGAAGTATCACTTCTCAAACGAATGACAAGTATCCACAGAGAGCTTTCCTCTGATGAGTATAAAATAAGATCTTTAAAAAAGTCAAGTGAATGGAGGGTTTTATTCCAGATTTCTTGGTAAGTAGAATAAAAAAATGATGACTTGGGTTTTTTCCCCACTGCTGTGAATGTTTGCTAAACTTCACATTATTGTGATCTCTGATATTTGCAGATATTGTGAAGACTGGGCAACAATGGAAAAGATGTATGTGTGTTTAGCCATACAAATACACACTATTGGCAAGTCCACTTAAACAAATTGTAAGCTCTCAGTAAGCAACCTCCCCCCCAAAAACAACAACAACAACAACAGCAACAACAACAACAAAACAGGACTTCCCAGTGGTGCCAATGGTAAAGAAACCACCTACCAATGCAGGAGATGTAAGAGATGCAGGTTCACTTCTATGGCCTGAAAAATCCCCTGGAGAAGGAAATGGCAACCCACTCCAGTACTCTTGCCTACAAAATTACATGGACACCAGGGCATGGCAGTCTACTGTCCATGGGATGGTAGAGAGTTAGGAACAATTGAGCACGCAAGCCAAAGATAGTCTTAGAAATAAGAAGGAGCTCTTCCATGATTTGGGAAATGATAAGTTAAATGTATTAAATTTTATAACATTTTACTACTATGCTGGCATACCACTCCCTTTGTAAAGGAAATATATTAGATGAAGACATTTTCTAGTTAACAGGAAAAATAAGTAGTAGCTTTTACCTGGAATCTTCATGATAGCTTTTCATGCCACATTCACAGTTTAATTTTCTGCTATGGGACAGAAGTTCCACAGGAAAGGAGAAAGCCAATAAAGTCACCAGGACTTATATAACCACATGACTAAAGCACTTCATTGTACAGAATATATACTCTCACTTTGTTAGAGAAAAGTATAAATGCTCTGTGCATTAAGGTAAATTATGACAAAAATACTTGACTGGCAGAAGCTTCCTAGATTTATTCAGCCACATAGTCCTAACCTATGGCATAAGAGCTGATGATACCCTGGTCCAAACATAATTTAGAGAGAGAGAGAGAGAAATTCACAAATATTTTTGCCCTCTAATGTATGCAAACTTTACTAAAATCTCTCCTGTTTCTTCCTTCTCATTTCCACGGTACCTACCATGCATGGCAAAGAAAATATACAAGTGGAAGAAGTGCTACATTCTCAAGACAAATGATAGTAAATGCTGATTAATTTGCATGATGACATCTTCTTTGTTTCCTTTACTTTACAAGTTTTTTGTTAGAGTACCTCATCTGAGAAACACAGCTCCTGTCTAGACATTGGTCTCAGTTACAGAGTCACTCTTAAAACATGACTCTAGAGATGAGGATAAAATATATAATTTTATTTTATTTGAAGTAAAAATCTGGGTCCTTCAAGACTTGTTAGAGTCCAATATGTGTAATAAAACCTGAATTCTTTGGAATTTTTTGATGTTTGTCAAACATCACAAAAATGCCACAGATATGGGAAAAGAGTAGCTGGGTAACTCTCAAGGCTATAGGCAAGATTTAAACATGCTGGCTGCATGTTTTCCTTCGTGATTTGAAAGTTTTCTTCTAAACAAATCTTAAATGTATGAAGTTAAGGACAACAGTACGGGAAGGAAACTCATGCTAGAAAGAAAGCGAATTGATTTGCTTAAAGTATCTTAGAGGCTCAGAAAAAGAAATGAAGTCTTCAAGCAGCCAGTCTCACACTCAGTTCAATCTCTCATGCTTGGAATAGGTGAGCTGATATCTGACTCAGGGTCATTGAAACTTTCACAGTAGATGTCTTATGAAACAACTTTAATGAAATGAGCTTGCCAGTCCACTCAAAGGTGTGTAATAGCATTTTTCTTTGATCTTTAATTCATCTATTTCACTTCCTCCTGAGCTGATTTAAAGTAAAACTTTAATAGCTAGTTGCAAGCTCTTTGAGATAACTCTTCATTGCCTAATTTTGTATTCTCTGGAACTTATTGGCTTGCCTAAGAAGCAGCATAAGTGAGTAAAGATGTGGATGAAACTTGATCTGCCTTGAGATGATAACTCAGGATTCACTGTAACCATAAATGTTTTATGATTCCATATAATAACAATAGAAGAGAATCAGGAATCCTAAAAGTAGGAATATTTATCAAATTACAGATAAATCAAGTTACATGAACATAGATGCCTCATATGCAAAATCCAGTATATGATTTCAGATTGCTGCTACCATTGAGATTAACCAAATTTCCACCATTAAAATTTTTCTTTTTATAAAGTAATACTCACCTGGAAGAGGGCATGGCAACCCACTTAGTATTCTTGCCTAGAGAACCTCATGGACAGAGGAGAGTGGAAGGCTACAGTTTCACAGAGTCACAAAGAGTTGGACATATCTGAAGTGACTTAATATGCATGCAGTTTATGATACAGAAGAATAATAGTATAAAATAATATGATACAGAAGTATATGATAAAATAATATGATAAAATAATATGATATGGAAGTATAATAGTATAAAATAAATATTATTACTTATATATATATTTTAACAAAAGTGTAATGTAAAAAGTTATTTTCTGTTAAGATAATCTACTTAGTCATTGTATTTAAAAATCTAAGCTGTTAATTTAAGAAGATAGTTTTCTAATTTATGAAGGCTTTTCTCATGCTGCTGCTGCTGCTGCTGCTAAGTAACTTCAGTCGTGTCCAACTCTGTGCAACTCCATAGACGGCAGCCCACCAGGCTCCTCCATCCCTGGGATTCTCCAGGCAAGAATACTGGAGTGGGTTGCCATTTCCTTCTCCAGGCTCTGCTCATAATGGATAGCTAATTCCTTTCAGCTGTTGAGTATAAAGATATGATTTATAGAGTACAATAGAAAAATAAGGTCTCAGAGAGACCATGAATGCATGATACTTTTGGATTTATTATAATAAGGAAAAATAAAATATAAAATTATTGGGTAAATATATAGGATCATAACTAAAAAAAAGAAAATTTTAATATTGTAATAACTTCATATGCTGTGTAATATGTTTGTTTTTCAGTTGCTCAATTGTGTCTGACTACAGCATGCTGGGATTGCCTGCCCTTCACCATCTCCTGGCGCTTGCTCAGACTCATGTCCATTGAGTCAGTGATACCATCCAACTATCTCTTCTTATATTGTCCCTTTCTCCTCCTGCCTTCAATCTTTCCCAGCACCAGTGTCTTTTCTACTGAGATGGTTCTTCACATCAGGTGGCCAAAGTATTGGAGATACAGTTTCAGCATCAGTCTTTCCTAAGAATATTCAGGATTGATTTCCTTTAGTATTGACTGGTTTGATCTCCTCACATTCCAAGGAACTCTAAAGAGTCTTTACAACATCACAGTTGAAAACTATCAATTCTTTGATGTTCAGCCTTCTTTATGGTCTAGCTATCACATCCATACATGACTGCTGGAAAAACTATAGCTTTGACTAGACTGACCTTTGTCGGTAAAGTTATATCTCTGCTTTTTAATATGATGTCTAGGCTGAGTTGGCAACTGGATGGAGAAGGCAATGGCAACCCACTCCAGTACTCTTGCTGAGAAGGTCTCATGGATTGAGGAGCCTGGTAGGCTGCAGTCCATGGGATCGCTAGGAGTTGGACAGGACTGAACAACTTCACTTTCACTTTTCACTTTCATGCATTGGAGAAAGAAATGGCAACCCACTCCAGTATTCTTGCCTGGAGAATCCCAGGGACAGGGAGGCTGAGTGGGCTGCCATCTATGGGGTCGCACAGAGTTGGACACGACTGAAGCAGCTTAGCAGCAGCAGGTTGGTCTTATATGTCTTCCCATTTATTTGCCTTGAAATGACGGGACTGGATGCCTTGATCTTAGCTTTTGAATGCTGAGATTTAAGCCTGCTTTTTCACTCTCCTCTTTCACTTTCATCAAGAGGCTTTTTAGTTTCTCTCTGCTTTCTGCCATAAAGTTGGTGTCATCTGCATATCTGAGGTTATTGATATCTCTCCTGGCAATCTTGATTTCAAGTTGTACTTCATCTAGCCCATCATTTTGCATGATGTACTCTGCATAGAAGTTAAATAAGCAGGGTGACAGTATGTAGCCTTGAAGCATTTCTTTCCTAATTTGGAACCAGTCTGTTCCATGTCCAGTTCTAACTGCCACTTCTTGACCTGCATACAGGTTTCATATGAGGCAGGTAAAGTTGTCTGGTATTCCAATCTCTTTCAGGATTCTCCACAGTTTGCTGTGTTCCACACAGTCAAAGGCAATATTAAATTGCTTTGTTGTATACCTGAAGCTATTATAATTTTGTAGCTACGATGCTGTCCTTGTGTAGTTGCTAAGGCATGTCTGACTCTTTTGCAACTTCATGGACTGCAGCCCACCAGGCTCCTCTCTCCATGGGATTCTCCAGGCAAGAATACTGGAGTGGGTTGCCATTTCCTTCTCCAGGGGATCTTTCTATCCCAGGGATCCAACCTGTGTCTCCTACATTGGCAGGCAGATTACCACTGAGCCAGCCAGGAAGCCCATGTCAGCTATATTTCAATTAAAGATAAGAAATTCTAAGAGATGTAAGAAAATAAATATGGAGAATTAAGAATTTTAATGTCAAAATAACTGTTTTTATACATGATTCTA
>SJYC01100191.1:0-38566 GCA_006408675.1 Madoqua kirkii
GTAGGTATGGAGGCGTTTGATGAGCTCCTATCGATTAATCTTCCCTGGATTCAGGATTTCTCTGATGTTCTTAGGATTTGGACTTAAGCCTCCTGCTTCTGGTTTTCAGTTTTATTTTTACAATAGCCTCAAGACTTCTCCATCTATACAGCACCGATGATAAAACATCTAGGTTAAAGATGAAAGGTTTTTCCACACTGAAGGACACCCAGAGAGGTTCACTGAGTTACATGGAGAAGAGGGAGGTGATAGTTAGAGGTGACTGGAATGAGATGAGGTGGAATCAAAAGAGAAGAGGGCAAGCTAGCCAGTAGTGTGCTCCACAGTCAGAGTTGTTCACGGAGTTATATAGGGAAGAGGAGAGGGAGGAAGTAGACAGAAGTAGACAGGAGGATAAAAGAGGGAAATGAAAAGGAGAGAGACAGATCCAGCCAGTAACCAGTTCCCTAAGTGTTCTCCACCGTCTGGAACACACAGAGATTCACAGAGTTGGGTAGAGAAGAGAAGGGGGCGGGAAGAGACAGAGGCCACCTGGCAGAGAAAAAGGAGTCCAGAGGAGGAGAGAGTGGTCAAGCCAGTGATCTCGTGCTCAGGTAAGATTGGGTACTGAAGATTAGGTTTTTAAATGTACAAAATTGACAACAAATACCAAAAAGCAAAGATTAAAAATCTGGAGTAGAGATTGGATTTTCAAAAATATAATATTAAAGAAAAGAAGAAGGAAAAAAAAGCCACAAGAATTATTAAAAAAAAAACCAACAGCAACAACCACAAAAAGAGTATATATGGCATTTGCTTTAAAAATGGGGTCTTTTTTTTTTTGAAAAGTAATAGTAGATTATAAAAATAAAAATTAGAGAAATAGAGGACTTAAAAATTTGAGAGGGTTAAGAAAAGAAGGAAAAACAATCACATAACAACATCAACACACACACACACACAAACAAAAGAATGATCATAAAAATAGTAAAGATATATCTGGCCCTTTCTCTGGTGTTGTGGTCAGTGTGGGGCCACTTCCAAGGCTGTTCCCTCTGTTTAACTTCTTCTGTTTGCTGGTCTCTTCAGTGTCTGATTTCCGTCTTGACACAGTGAGGGCAGTGGTGGACACTATTTTTTTTTTTAAGCTCACTTGTTCCGTCACACTGTCGGGAGGGAGGGATGCTGTAAACAAATGTGAGGGGGGCTCCGCAGAAAGAGTGGAGGCAGTGGAACTTCCCTCAGCAAAGCCGAGGGGTCCTGAGGAGAGGTGAGCCTGCTGTCCGCCAACCCAGCCCCTTGGCGAGCGAGAGACAATCAGACGCGACAGGGGTTCTGTCTAAGCAGTTCCGCTTTATTGTTGCAAACTCCCAGCTTATATAGGCAAGCAGGGGGATTTTAGGAGGGACTTTCCATAGTTGCACCAATCACGTTAAAGGTCAAATCGTCATGTGCCTTCATTATAACAGGAGTCTATGGAGATCACACACTGTCTACATGCATGGAAATCAAGAGAGCCAATCAAAAAACTTTGACAAACAACATAGACCACGCCCCCATATCTTCCGCCAGGTGCCATCTTAGGTTTTCGACCGCAAAGCTAGCCCGTTTGTTTTTAAGTTTTCCCATTTAGGGCCCCACAAACAAATAACACCAGCATGTGCTCGCAGTGTCTCATCCACGCTGGGCCTGCTCCTGCTCGTGGCGCGCTCTGCTCAGGCTCTACGTTGCTCCTCCGGGCACCGTCTGAGGCTGGCCCTAGTCTTCATGTACCTCCCCGGTCTCAGCTGCTCAGGCTCGGCGCTCGGGTAGCCCTCAGTGGCACAGATTCGGTTGGGTTTTGTGCCCTTCCCAGGTCCGAGTAGCTCAGGAGTTTGGTGAGCGCAGTCGCTGAGACTTATCACCTATCCCTGCTGCTCAGTTTTCTGGGTGTACCGCTGGCATCTCTTCTCAGGTGGATGGTGACTGTCCAGAACCCCCAGAAGTCGTAGTTAGCAAAGAAGCCTGCTTGCATTTTGGGCTGTGCTTGCCCCTTTCCAGCCCTTACAGCTCTGGCTGCCTGTCACCTGAGGGGGCTGTTCTGCAGCCGGCTATTTCCATTCCATCCTTTGTTCTGTGCACGGTCCTGGTGGTGTCTTATGTTCAAGTGTTTCACGTGGTAGCTATCCCACAGTCTGGTTTGCTAGCCCAACAAACAACACAGACCACGCCCCCATCTCTTCCGCCAGGCGCCATCTTAGGTTTTCGACTGCAAAGCTAACCCATTTGTTTTCCGAGGTTTCCCATTTAGGGCCCCACATGATAATTTTAGAGACTTCATTATGTTATCATTATTCCAAAGGTCTCTATCCACAGATATGTGACTAAGATTCTAACCAACATGGTCCCTGAAATCTGCCTCTAGATACTTATTGCTACTCCTTCAGCCCCCGAGGCTGCCATTGCTGTTGGCTTGGGGCCATCACCAGATGCCTTATTGTAGGCACAGGTCTGTCCAAGTCCCTAGTATTGAAAGAAGAGTCAACTGGTTACTTCTCTGGCTGGTGTTGATGTATCTGCCATGACCTATTTGGGGCTTCACTCAATGTTGCTCTCATTCATCCTGTTGTAGCCACACTTTAAGGGAATAATTGCTAATGAAGGATCAAATTTTGTCTACTTTGGGGCTAATAAAGGGCATGCCTTCCAACTCTTATTCTCTAGACTAATTTTGGAACATCTGCCCCTCTAAATGTTCATATGTCTAAGAATTTTTGAGGTTAAGTTTTATTTTCGATAGAAATTCATCCAGATGTCTAACAGGGATATCTGAAATCATTGTTGGCTTGAATGGTGACCCTCCCCTCTTCTGGGCTCTGATACAGCACTGATTCCATTACCAAAGGTAATTCCCAAACAGTGATTTTCATTTGTGCTATTTGGGCTACTTTTTCATATGTATATCTATATAAAAACTTGTGAATGTGAAAAACTGTGCCTTTAGTCATTTTCAGTTATAGTTTCTGGTCTTCCTAATAGTTCAAGACCCTTGGTACCTGGTTGGCATCTTCTCTTAGGTAAGAAGGTTTATTAGGTATTGCCAGAGCTCTTAGTCATGCTCACTATAGCCAAATGATTTGTGTCTACATAACATGTGTAGCAGATGCTATTGGTGCTCTGCCTAGATGCCCTCAGGTCTCTCTTACTGTTTCTATGTACTCATCACTAGTTTTTATTTTGCTTCTATGGTCTGTACCTCAGATATAGCCAAGAGCTATTTGAGCCACTGTGCCTACAGGCATAGAGAGTCAGAAGTGCCTGGGGTGGGGGGGGTTATATCACGCATGGGTAATCCTTAGCTAGTAGACTGATAATGGGAATATAAAAGGCCTACATTGTTCAGCGAAATATAAATTCCACTCCAAAATTTCCCTGAAGGTTTAGCTGAGGCTTAAGCTTTTCCCACATTAAGATTCTCTGGATCCAGCTTTGCTCTCCTCAAGTCTTTGTTCATAGTTTCCAGCCTGTAGAAGGAAAAAGGTAATAGAGAAGAAGCAGTTCAGTTCAGTCGCTCAGTCATGTCCGACTCTTTGCGATCCCATAGACTGAAGCATGCCAGGCCTCCCTGTCCATCACCAACTCCCGGAGTGAGAATAGAGAAGAATATCTGCCTCTAAAACCAGGGACTAACACATATCAATAATTCCATTGTTATTCCATTGGCAAAAACCAGTCACAAACTCAGAACTAAATGCCATAAGAGCTGGGAATTATAGTACTTTTCTGGAAAGCCACTTCCTACCACTGACTCTGTACTGTGAAAGGGAATGTGAACTGTAATGTCTGCCAAGCTGTCTGAAACATCACAGACTTATCTGAATAAGTTATCATCATACTTAGTTCAGTTAGTAAAGTCCATATGGGATTGTTTTAAAATCTATTATGGAAAAATCAGATCATGAATTAAAGTCTGATATTAATATCTATGTATATATTGGCTGGCCAAAATGTTCATTCAGATTTTTCCAGATGTTACAGTAAAACCCAATGAACTTTTGACCAACCCAATATATGCATACCTATATGTGTATGTTTTCTTAACACATATTTTTATTTTCATGAAAAAATTATGTTAAGCATTATAGGCTATATATATAAAATTATAGAAACTAACCTTAAAATATTATGAACCTTTACATTTATGATATTGGAGAGAAAATTCACACACCACACTTCCAGTTGAGTTGCTGAGCTGATTAAAAATGATATAATTGATGTACAATAATAATCTGAAAAGTTTTGATCAATTTGTTAACTGAGATTTTTAAATTCTTTCCCTTTTCTTTTACTATATAAACTTTCCCAATGTCTATCTCTAACACAAAGCTTTCTCCAGCTCTTCCAATTGTCTTCTGAACTTTCTATATTGAACTTTTGTGGAACTGATTTTACCTATCTCTAGTCTGAATTCATATACAGACTTATCTTTTTCAACTAAACTTTAGGCACTTGCTTAAAGTGCCATAAAAAAATTATGTGTTTTTTTCCTATAGTTGTACAAAGAGCTAAAAAAGTATAAAGCACAAACCACAGAGCACAGCTTCTTTGTTCATTGATTGGTAAAGAACTTTCTGCTCCTCATACGATACTGTTTAACTCAAATAGTAGAGTTCATTTCAACAGAGTTGTAGGAGGAACTAAAAGCATCCTCTATGAAGATCACAGTGTTTGCTTCCTTTAAGTGGGGAAGCCCTATGGACATGTGGCTTTATAAGTTCATTGGTGGGTTTTCTAAACAGTTCGGATGTTATTGCTATGTTTTAATAAATGAACAGCTTTATTTTATGTGATATTAATGACTAGAATCCTACTGTATTGCCTGCTTGCATAGTCTTATCTTAGACCAATTTTATTACCAGCTGGACAGTTTCTAATTAATAAATAGTAGAGTTCATTTCAACAGAGTTGTAGGAGGAACTAAAAGCATCCTCTATGAAGATCACAGTGTTTGCTTCCTTTAAGTGGGGAAGCCCTATGGACATGTGGCTTTATAAGTTCATTGGTGGGTTTTCTAAACAGTTCGGATGTTATTGCTATGTTTTAATAAATGAACAGCTTTATTTTATGTGATATTAATGACTAGAATCCTACTGTATTGCCTGCTTGCATAGTCTTATCTTAGACCAATTTTATTACCAGCTGGACAGTTTCTAATTAATCACTGTAGCCTGAAAAGAAATGTATAGAAAAATACCTGTTCTTCTCATGTCTGATCTGTGAGAGAAAACAAAAAAAGAACAGTTATGTAAGGTGTTCACAAAAATTCAATGAATTTCTGCCCCCCAAAAGCGCATATTTCTTTGACATAAATCTCATAGTAATTTAATGCCCATTTCTTCTCTGATAATCCAAGGTTAAGCCTGAGTCTGAGCAAAAAATTACCTGTCTTATCACCTGTTTCAATCTGCAACTTAAATAAAGACTTGCACTTTCTTCTTCTTATTACTACAGTAGCACTGTCTTGGCAAAAGGAGCCAAGGATGAGTTATCTCTTCTGTTATTAATCCCACTGTGCAAGTATTTAATAATAATATTGTCAACTACAAATTGCCACTTACCAAGAGGATTGCCAATGACTGAACACCAAAGGTGTTTGCCACCTGCCTTTATGGAGATTGACCTCCATGCTGCTTTAGCCGTTGACCTTCAACAACCCCTGAATGAGTTCAGGGTGAAGTGAGGCACACTGTGCTCCAGGGAATCTGGTGGGACAGGTCTTCAGACAGTTGGATGATTTTAGAAACAGATATTATGATCTCAATCCTTGCATCTCCTTATATCCAAAGTAGCACTAAATCCCTTCATGGTGACATCAGATCCTCATGACTAACAAAAAAACCTTTTGTAAAATGAGTGCTTCATGGTATTGAACTCCCTCTTCACCAAAACCTTATATGTTGACTTTCCCTCACTGCTGCTTTGGAGCAGTCTCTCAAAGCTATCTGAGATGCTGCCTCCCAGGCTGCAGTCCTCATTTTGCCCCCAATAAAACTTAACTCACAACTCTCAAGTTGTACATGTTTTTTTAGCCGACAACATGATCAACTTTGCATTGTTGTATATATTTATATTTGTTGGAGAGCTTCTTATTTTTTTAAATTTACTTTCCTTGTTTGAATGCAATAAGTTATTTTAAATTATCAAGCAGAAGTTCAGAGGTACCAGTTTTACCTATCACCTGAGTGCCATCCATATTCATATATTCAGATTTCTCATGAATGGCACAGGGTACCTCAAACTCTATCTCTGAGCTTGCCTTTTCATTTTATTCCCACCAAAACAGTGATTTGCTGTATGTTTGGAATTCTATTTATTTTCACTGCTATCACTCCAATTATTAAAGCCAGATGACTTAATTAGTGATACTTAGTTCAATTCAGTTGCTCAGTCATGCCTGACTCTTTGTAACCACATGAACCGTAGGATGCCAGGCCTCCCTGTCCATCACCAACTTCCAGATTCCACCCAAACCCATGTCCACTGAGCCAGTGATGTCATCCAACCATCTCATCCTCAGTTGTCCCCTTCTCCTCCTGCCTGTATTGCCTCCCGGCATCAGGGTCTTTTCCAGTGAGTCAGCTCTTCATATGAGGTGGCCAAACTATTGGAGTTTCAGCTTTAGCATCAGTCCTTTCAATGAACACCCAGGATTGATCTCCTTTAGGATGGACTGGTTGGATCTCCTTGCAGTCCAAGTGACTCTCAAGAGTCTTCTCCGGCACCACAGTTCAAAAGCATCAATTCTTCGGTGCTCAGCTATCTTTATAGTCCAACTGTCACATCCATACATGACCACTGGAAAAACCGTAGCCTTGACTAGATGGACCTTTGTTAACAAAATAATGTCTCTGCTTTTTAACATGCTGTCTAGGTTGGTTGTACCATCTGCCTAATAACCTAAGTCAGGTCTTTCAGATTTCCTTACATTTCCTCAACTCCATTCTCTTTATCTTGTCTAAAATTAAATTCAGGCCCTCAAAATTTCTCATACCAACTATGATAGCATAGCTTCCTAATTATCCTTACTACTGCTAGATTTTCCTCCTGTGCGCACTTCCAGTTCATACATCCCACAGCCCAGAAAAATCCTTGGAGCATTGTAAGATCTTCACTAGCTACAGGCTTCTCACATGTTGCCTAGTCTCTTGAAGTTTCTACAGGCTCACAGCCCATCCCACTAACCCTTACTTCCTCATTCTCTATTCTCCTGCTGAAACCTGTACAGTTTCCGTTGCTCACTAGCTGTCTCATCCCTTCATGTTTTGTAAACACAGTTCCTTCCTCCTATTATGCCTGACTTCTCACAGTCAGTTCAGTCAGTTCAGTTGCTCAGTTGTGTCCCATTCTTTGCGATCCTATGAATCACAGCATGCAGTAGTAGATATAATGGTCATCTGAGTTAAATTCACCCATTCCAGTCCATTTTAGTTCGCTGATTCCTAGAATGTTGACGTTCACTCTTGCCATCTCCTGTTTGACCACTTCCAATTTGCCTTGATTCAAGGGCCTGACATTCCAGGTTCCTATGCTATATTGTTCTTTACAGCATTGGACCTTGCTTCTATCACCAGTCACATGCACAACTGGGTATTGTTTTTGCTTTGGCTCCATCCCTTCATTCTTTCTGGAGTTATTTCTCCACTGATCTCCAGTAGCATATTGGGCACCTACCGACCTCAGGAGTTCCCCTTTCAATATCCTATCATTTTGCCTTTTCATACTGTTCATGGGTTTTTCAAGGCAAGAACACAGAATTCTCTACTGATTGCTAAACACATATCCATGTTACAAAACTTTACTCAGCTGACACATTGCTCAAGTTTCACTGGGCCATCTCCTTCTGAATGTGTTACGTGTTCTTCCCAAAACACTCTGTTCTATTCCTGTATTTTTTTAAAATTATACCTTATTAACATTGATTTGCAATATTTTTTACAAGCTTTATCTATCCAAAGAGTTAGTATGGTTTTTTACACAGAGAAATGTTATTAGTATGATTCTTGTATGCAGAAAATGGTTTATAACACTCCTGTTGAAAATTCTCCAGCATATATCATGCTATCTAAGGACTTAAGTATTTAGGTTGAGCATATTTTATCTTATTAAATTGTTATAAGATAGGGTAGTAGAAATTATGCCCATTATACAAAAGAAGATTCCATTCATATAAAGGCAGTAGGAGATAAGCTTAAGGCTAAAAAAAAAATAATAACTATTTGGCACTTATCCAAAATAAATTAGCTTATTTTTAAAATTTATATTTTTATTTTTACTTGTTCACTGATGAAAGCTAAAATTCAGAATTTAGATATTTATAGTTAAATCTATTTTGACTACTGAAGCGTACATTTATGAGAGGCAGTATCCTTAGTGGTTAAGAGTATGTAATCAGCTGTAAGACATTTTAGTTTAAATCCTGTCTGGGCTCTTTCTCTATGTGTGGGCTTCAGCAAGTAGCACAACGACTCTATGTCTTAGTTTCTTTTATTTTTTGAAACCAGATAGTTTTTTTTTTTTAATGTTTTTTATCATAGTAAATTTACAATTTTGTGTTAGTTTCAGGTGATTCAGAAAAGTGATTTAGTTTTTTAAATATTTCCACACTCTTCTCCAATATAGGGTATTACAAATATTGGATATAGTTCCCTATGCTATACAGTAGGTATTTGTTGTTTGTTTACCTATAGTAATATGTATGTCTAACTTTATCTGTAAAACTTGCCTCATGGTATTGTGGTGAGGATTAAATATGTTGGTTAATATAAACAGAACTATAGTACTTGGCATATATTACATAGCCTATAAGCAGTGTATTTATTATCATCCATAGTAAGGAATTATGACAGAATCCTAGTGAATACACACATATACATATATGTATGCACGGAATACGTGTGTGTGTATATATATATATATATAAGCATATATATATATATGCTTACAGATATTCTCTGACCAAAGTTCTGAAGTCTAAAAATTAAATTACCTTTAAAAAAAATTTCTGTTTTCAGTTAGCAGTGAATCAATATTAGTATAGGGCTTGATTCTGGGCATTTGCTCTGGTTGAATGTAGTTCTTTGTTTAATCATGACAGAGTCATAAAATCTTTAAAGAACTGAGGCTTTATGGAGATGTTTGAGCACACTTACTGAAAGGAACACTGCATTTGTAAAGATGATAAATTAGGAGAAAGGTATTTTTAGTAGAATTCATTAAACAGCAAATGGTTTTTCACTCCATGATTGAACATTTCCAGCATTTCGAGATACATCACCTTTTCAGCTAACTCATTTCATTCATGGGCCCATATGAGAGCTAGAAAAACCTTCTATAATAGGAAAGAGGTTAATTGAAATTGTCAAAGACTTTGGATATGGTCAAATGGATGTGGTCATGGATATGGTCAAATTAAGCAAGGTAACTACCATTCTGCGATTGGGTTACATAGCACCTGGCAAACAGTAAGCAATCTACATCATCACTTTATCTTTAAACTATATGAGAATGTCACTGAAACATGTATACTATCATATAAAAAATGAAGCACCAATCCATGTTCAATGCAGGATACAGGATGCTTGGGGCTGGTGTACACCAGAATTGAAAGAGACACATGTACCCCAATGTTCATCGCAGCACTGTTTACAATAGCCAGGACATGGAAACAACCCAGATGTCCATCAGCAGATGAATGGATAAGAAAGCAGTGGTACATATACACAATGGAGTATTCCTCAGCCCTTAAAAAGAATAAATTTGACTCAATTCTAATGAGATGGATGAAACTGGAGTCGATTATACAGAGTGAAGTAAGCCAGAAAGAAAAACACCAATACAGTATACTGACACATATATATGGAATTTAGAAAGATAGTAATGAGGACCCTGTAAGTGAGACAACATAAGAGACACAGAGGTATAGAATGAACTTTTGGCTCCTGAGGGAGAGGGAGAGGGTGGGATGAATTGGGAGAATGGCACTGAAACATGTATACTATCATATAAGAAATGAAGCACCAGTCTGTGTTCAATGCAAGATACAGGATGCTTGGGGCTGGTGTACAGGATGATCCGGGGAGATGGTGTGGGGTGGGAGGTGGGAGGGGGCTTCGGCATTGGGAGATCGTGTACACCTGTGGCTGATTCATGTCAATGTATGGCAAAACCATTACAGTATTGTAAAATAGAATAAAGTTTTAAATTAATAAAAAAAAAACAGTTGTTTTAGAAATCGCTATCCAGTGGCTATTACTGAGAGTAAAGGCAGAATATAAAAGGGTAAAAGAGAATATAATAGAATAGCCAGCAAAATATCTAATAAACAAAATGTAAAAATTGCATTTGCTTTGTATGATTGTCATGCTGAGATTATGATACTGCCCTTTGGCCTCTGGTGGATTTAGAGTTAACAAATACTTGTTGATTCTAGCACTATGAGATTTGTTTCAAAATTCTGCAAAAGTAACTGACATTGTAACGTATAGTTCATTGGGCAGAACATAAAAGCTAGGAAGTGATGCTGTGCTTTGATTTCCATAGTCCCCTTGTCTTCTGCAATATTCCCTCAAAAGAAGCATTTTTCTTCTTATAGTCAGTCTTGCTTATCTTCAACTTTCAACTCAGGCAAAGTCCTTTCTAAAGACATCTGGTGTCGCTTGATCTCTTATGAGGTCGCCCTGGAAAATTCCGATAAAGTCAGAATAATGCACGGAGTTTCTGGGATGGCTGAATAGCACACGCATCACCCTGTCACTGCTCATCTCGTCCGTTCACTTTTGCTCCTCTCGCCAGTCCAGCCTGCAGAAAAAGACAACTTTGATCATCTTTGGATGGATTTACTCAAATACTCTCCCTGGTAACAGTAAGATGTGATTTAAAATGCGAAAATAGTGATGAGCTCATTTCTTTATATTTCCACCATCCTAATAGCAAATATTTGCAAAATATGCAAAATGGCAAGAAATCAAAGCAAGCATTTCCTTAACAGCTTCTCACCTGGCATTCTGACAGAGCTCAGGCATTGTTTTTCATGATCTCTTTGTATCACCTCAGATATTTACATGTGGCTTTATTCTGCCAACTTTACTTCAAAAAAAAAAAAAAAAAAAAAAAAGGAACAGGAAAGAAAGAAAAAGGCTTTCTTTTATTTAGTTTGGAAATGATCACACATCAGTGATATTTATCAGTGAAGATTGTATAGGAATGTCCCATGTGTCTCACCTCCTTTTTAGGAATCATGTCTACTGGATATTTGAAGTCTTCCCTGCAAAAGCAAGTGAAATTGTCATGGATGTCCTATTGGGACATCTATTTTCCTATTTCTAGAAGATGTAAATTTTTGCCTTCCATAAGAACTTAATTTTAGTTGCATGTGTGTATGTATCATCTGGTTTCCGTAAAGGATTGGGGAATTAATCTGTCCTGTAGTGCAATGTGTAAACAAGTGAGAAAACAAAAAACCAGGAAAAGAAAACCATTTGGCTGCCCTCTTGTGGAACAAGGCAGCACTGCAGGGATTCAAATCGGACTATGACGGTTAGCGTTTGGAAATAAGTATCATGCAAGAAAATAAAGAAAGCTGAGACAGAATTTAAAAAAGAAAGAAAGAAAGAAAGAAATGCCAAGGAAGATGAGGGGGCACTTCTTTTACGCAACTGTTGGAAAATAACACAAATGTTTACAACATCTGTAATAGATATTTAAAGAATAAGGTACAAAAAAGCATCCAGGTTTATAATAAAAACAATAATCCACTCTATTTGTACTTTTCAAGATTCTGATGTTACATAAACCCTGTCTGTTTGTTCAGAAATTACCAGTTTACCCTTGATTAACTTGTGTCAATAATAAATACTCCTGGATAGTATCTTCATTTGTAAATTAGTGGTGGTGGCCATTTCTATTGAAATGGAAAAGTAAGGAAGCTCTCTCTGCAGTGTGAATTGTAGAGTGCATCTCTGAAATGTAGTTCACATTAAAAATGCAACTGCTAATGAAGAGGACAAAAATGTGACTTTAAAAGACAATGAGCGTGTCTATTTCCAATAAAATTATGGGAAATATACTGGTGGGTATTATAGGAAAGACAAATAGTTAAGTTTAATAGTGAAAGTCACTCAGTCATATCCAACTCTTTGCAGCCTCATGGACGTCTACAGTAGTTCATGGAATTCTCCGGGCCAGGATACTGGAGTGGGTAGCCTTTCCCTTCTCCAGGGGATCTTCCCAACCCAGGGATCAAACCCAGGTCTCCTGCATTGCAGGCAGATTTATTTACCAGATGAGCTCTAAGGGAAGCCCAAGAATACTGGAGTGGGTAGCCTATTCCTTTTCCAGTGGATCTTCACGACCCAGGAATCAAACTCGGATTTCCTGAATTGCAGGTGGATTCTTTACCAACTGAGCTACATAAGTTTAATGGATAATGGAAAAAATGAGAAGCTAAATATTTCATGGATGTCATTGTTAAAGTGTAAATAGGTTCCAGGCACCACTGAAACTGGGTTAATAAAGTAACCGTGCTTATGCAACTAAGTGGGCTGAATGTGTCTAAAGAGGAGGAAAATGAAAGGAACTAAAGGTGAGATAAAGAGTACATTGCTATATTAATATTCCTTTCTTTGTTTTGAAAGAAACTAACAGGAAATTTGCATAAAAATGTGGAAAGATACCTTTAGAAAGAGTAGAGTAGGAAATACTGAAAACCTACTGTATAAAAATAAGAACATTGCCCCAAATAATCCAAATCAACCTTTTAAAAACTTTTGAAAAGTGAAGTCACCCAGTCATATCCAATTCTTTGCAACCCCATGGATTGTAGCCTGCCAGGCTCCTCTGTCCATGGAACTCTCCAAGCAAGAATACTAGAGTGGGTAGCTATTCCCCAACCCAGGGATCCAACCCAGGTCTCCTGCATTGCAGGTAGATTTGTTACTGTCTGAGCCACCAGTGAAGCCCAAGACTTCTGGAGTGGGTAGCCTATCCCTTTTCCAGCAGATCTTCCTAACTCAGGAATTGAACCAGGGTCTCCTGCATTGCAGGTAGATTCTTTACCAGCTGAGCTACCAAATGTTTGCAATGATATCAGGAGGTTTACTCAGAAAAAAAAACAGCTACAAGTCACAAACGGGAATGAGCTTTGTGAGATTTTTACTTATTCTATTCCTATCCCTCCATTTTTCTTTTTTGGAAATCTAAAGCTTTATTACCATGGTGGCTATGAAAAATAACAGTTTAGCGATGACCAGAAAGGGAGTAGAACGGGGTTGAATATGCCCCTCCCCGCCAAATACATCCCCAGAATTAACACAATGTGGAAGTTTCCTGTAAAGTTATCATTCATAGATAGAGCTTATCTTTATTTGACCTGACTCAGACCTTTAGTGACAAAAGTCCTTATTGAGGGCATTTGTCAGAAAAAGAAACAAAAGAGCCAGCAGCAATTATTAAACACTGCAGCAGCTTAATGCAGTGATGTCAATTGGTTAACCCAGAGGCTGGACAAAATACTCCACAGGAAATTTGTGTGCATGAAGTGTCCATAGGGGATTTCAGAAAGTTTCTGCATATTATTGGAAGTCTAGAAGTCCATTCACATATGCAGAGTTGTGTGTATGCCCAAGAATAACCTGAGAAGTCCCTAATCTCTCACCTTGGGCAGACTTGGAAGTACTGCCCAAATAGGAAATGAGGATGAGAATTAGGGCAGATAAAACAGAAGATTTGACAATGTGTCCAAAATACACACAGAGTTTTTAGCACACGAGTGTGCCAGCAAATGATGGAGAACATGTTGGTCAAAGACTTTAGGCACTCTCAGTCCAGTCACAGCTGACACCATGCTGACCAGTCTTCAGTGGCACATGCGACAAGGCGCACAGATTTTGCAGAATTAGTCCAAGAAGATGTGTGTGCTCAGTCCTTTCTGACTTTGTGACCCCATGGTCTGTAGCCCGCCAGGCTGCTCTGTCCATGGGATTCTCCAGGCATGAATACAGGAGCAGGTTGTCATTTCTTCTTCCAGGGAATCTTCTTGATACAGGGATCGAACCCAGGTCTCTTGTGTCCTCTGCATTGGCAGGCAGATTCTTTACCACTGCACTACCTGGCAAAGGACTAAACAAACTAACAACAAGAGCAAACCTTGGGTAAGGAGGGTAATTGGTTTCTAGGATTACCATTTGATATTAAAAGTGTCCAACTTCCAACAACATCAACAAAAAATGATAAGACTCAGATAGAAAATAGAAAGAACAGGGACTTCTCTGGTGCTCCAGGGGTTAAAAGTTTGCCTTCCAAAACAAAAGGGTATGGATTTGAATCCTAGTCAGAGAGCTAAGATGCCTCTTAGCCAAAAAAACAAAATGCAAAACAGAAGCAATATTTTAACAAATTCAATAAAGGCTTAAAAAAAGAAACTAGAAAGTATGATCCATACATAGATTTTTAAAAAAGCAGTTGATAGAAACTGTCCTGAGGACTTCCAGATTTTGGAATTATGAAACAAATTCTGTTAGTCAGATAGTATACGTTCAAAGCACTAAGAAAAAAATTAAAGAATTACAGGAAAATATGATTACATTATACATTTACAAAAAAGAGAGTATCAAAAAAGGCATAAATTTGGAAAGGAACCAAATAGAAATTCTTGAGTTGCAAAGTAAAATAAGCCAAATGGAAAATTCATTAGAGGGGCTCAACAACATATTTGGACTGACAGAAGAAAGAATCAGAAGATAAGTCAATATAAATTGCCAAGAGAGTAAAAGAAAAGGAATAAAGAAAAAGATCCTTAGAGATATCCTATATCCTATGGGTTCTATCCTATGATATCCTATCCTGTGATATCCTATCCATAGGATATCATCCAGTGCACCAAAATATACATGATGGAAATCTCAGAGGAAGAGGAGAGAGAGGAAAAAGGGACAAAAATATATGTAAAGATATAATGGCAAAAATCTTCCCATATATGATGCAAAACATTAATCTAAACTTTCAAGTGCAACAAACCCCAACTGTGGATAAACTCTAATCCATACCTGAGCACATCATAGCCAAACTGACAAAAGACGGAACCCTGAAAATACCCAAAGGAACTTCCCTGGTGGGTCAGGGTTTGGGAGTCTGTTCCCAAGTGCAGGGGTAGTGGGTTCATACCCCTAGTCAGAAAACTGGGATTTCACACGCTGTGGGGGAACTAAACCTGCACACCGCTGAAACTAATGAGCCCACATGCCCCAACTAGAAAGCCTGCATGCTTCAAACTACAACGTCCATGCCCTCTGGAGCCTGTGCGCCACAACTAGAGAGAAGCCTGTGTACCACACAAAGAGCCTGCATGCCGCAACTAAGACCCAGTGAGTCATCAAATAAATAAATATTTTTTTAAGTACTAGCTTTAATTTTTTTAAAAATAACCAACACAAAAAGTGACATTGAAACTGTTGAAAGAAAAAAAAAATCTGTCAACCACATCCAATCATGCCATCCTTCAAAAATTAAGGAGGTGGTAAGACATTCCTAGAAAAACCAAAACTGATAATTTGTTGCTAGAAGACATTTCCTGTAAGAAATATTGAAAATCTTTCATACTGAAATAAAGTCTTACTAAATTCAGTTCACATGAAAAAAAAAAAGCACTGGTAAATTAACTCTATGGGTAAATAGAAAAGACAGTATAAATGTGTGTGTGTGTGTGTGTGTGTGTGTGTGCGTGTGCATGTGTGTGTGTGTGTGTGTGTGTGTAAAAATCCCATTAACCCCAGGGGAATCTTTAAAAATATAAAATGTATAGTGTGTGTGTGTGTCTGTGTGTGTGCTGAGTCGCTTCAGTTGTGTCCAACTCTGCATGACCCTATGGACTGCAGCCTGCCAGGCTTCTCTGTCCATGGGATTCTCCAGGCATGATACTAGAATAGGTTGCTGTGCTCTCCTCCAGGGGGTCTTCCTGACCCAGGGATCAAACCTGTGTCTCTTATGTCTAACTTGCATTGGCAGGGTGGTCCTTTACCACTAGCACCACCTGGGAAGCCCAAAGATATATAATACTATATATTAAAAATATGAAAGATATATAAAATTATATTTGATATCATATACTATATCAAAAGTATAGTAAATTTTTTTAACAAAACTTTAAATGAACTCCAGAAAACATTTCCTTAACACAAAGAAAGAAATCATGGATAAATAAAGAAATATAAAATGACTTTAAACACATAGTCAAACAGCTATATGACAGATGTAAATCCCTTTTTATCAGAATTAACAATAAACATGAATGGTTAAACACTCCACATATAAGTCAGAGGTTAGCACAGCATACTGAAAAAAGCATGACCCAGCCCCAGACAGCTTGGGAGGCAGAGGGCTCCTGCCCCTTCCATGTTGTCAGTGCTTGCTGTACCGTCTCTCTAGTATGCCCACCCACAGCCATTTATCCGTCTCTTATTGTGCACCATCAGTGCTGGGGGGTGGGGTCTGAATCTTCCTTCCCACCTTCTTCCCACTGTAACCAATCTTCTCTGTAACTTGCTTGTGTCAAAAATGTTTTTAAACAGAAGAAGAAATTTGGCTCCCTAACTCACACCATCTCAAAAATTATCTAAAGAATTATCATAGAGCTCTGGATAAGAGTTAAGACTACAAAATTCTTAAAAAAAGAAAGGAGCAAATTTTTGTTATCTTGGACCAGGCAGGGATTTCTCAGATTTAACACAAAACCCCAAGGGACACAGGTAAATAAGAATTTATCTCAATTAGGAGTAGGGGATTAAGAGATGCAAGCTACTGTGTACAAAATAAATGAACTCTCAGGGTATAAGGCACAGTGCAAAGAGTCGGACACAACTGAGCAAATTCACTTTCACATAGGAAATATAGCCAATATTTCATATTAACTTTAAATGAAGTATAATCTATAAAATTGTGTATGACAATGTACACCTGAAAGTAATATAATAAATCAAATATACATCAGTATAAAAAAAGAATTCATCAAAAATAAAACAAGTAAAAACACTATGCTTCAAAGGAAGAAAGAGAAACCAAGAAAGAGGAGACAATCTCACAGAACTGGGAGGCAATATCTGCACATGATATAACTGAATAAGAGACTTCTATCTAGTGTATATGAAGAACTCTTACAACTCAAAACTAAACAGACAACTCAATTTAAAAAAATGAACACAATTTACAATCACTATTTATTTCTGTATTATTGAAAACCATGAGTCAACACTGGTAACTCCATTCCTGAATTAACTACAAAGGATTCATTCCAATTTTCCTTCTTTTCATGTATTTAAATCCACTTTTCTGATTTGTGAGAAACTGGCTCCCATCAACCTTAAAATACCAATTTTTTGCATCAATGTTTGTATGTAACCACTTTACCAGCAATTGTCATGCCCTCAGCCACCAAAGATGCCCTGTAGCTTTTGTTCAGGTTCTGACATCTCTCTTTGGACCAACACCAGTTGCATAGCTTGAGGGTCTTTACCGTGATCTAAGCATTGGGACCCCTCCTTACCCTGTGGGTTTTGCTGCCTGTGTCCAAGCTACTGTCTCTGGCTGCCTTCCCCTAGTATAGACCCCCTCATCCTCCTCTGCTAATGCTAACCATGACAATCTGCAATGCTCTCTGCTCAAATGTCCTCCTCATCACAATTGAGCTGAATCGACCGTGACTGATTGATCGTGACCCCTCTGTGCACCAGCCGTCCACAGATTTCTTCCGCTGTGCCCCCGCCTCTGCACCAGAGCCATGCTTGTCCTCGCCTTTCCATAGATATACTCTTCCTTGAACCCAGGCTTCTTCACTTCAGTGACTCATGTTCTGCACTCTAACTGCAAAGATGCCCTCCAGGTCACACCTGACACGCCCAGTGCACTGCTGCAACTTCCACCTGTGCAGATGTCTCTTGCACATATTTCCATGCAATGGCTTGTACTGAAATACAGAGGGATAAATAAAAGAAGAGACATGTGGAGGAAGGGAAGAAAGGAGAGAGGCAGAAAGATAAAGGGAGGGAAGAAGAGGGGATCATTTTACATCAACAAACATTTATAATAGGATCCTAACCTACCTTCCTCTTCTTTACCTTTCAGCAAGAAAAGACTCATCCCTGCCTCTGGTGGGTATGACTCCTGTAAGCTGATCTTTTATTATCATCCAAAGAATGAAGACTAACTTTTCTATATAAATCAAGAAAGCATGCTGCAGCATGTTGAGGGGGAAGCACATGGATAACAAAATTTAAGACTATTGGAAGTGTTTGAAAAATTGAAAACTAAGCTACCTGTAAATTATATTATCTGTGTCAAAATAGAAAATACTTACTTTTAAGAAAAAGTTAATTTGCCCTATCTTAGCTTTGTCCTATTATTCTATTGAGGAGAGCCTCGGTTGCCTTTTTTTTTTTTTTTATTTAAATTTTGTTTCACAGTAGAATTCCTTTCTCTGTCATCTCGAGTAGACTTCTTGAATCTTGTAAGGATCAGAGTGTGGCAGAATTACAAGTGTTATGCACACAAGACAAACGGAGATGGAAATCAGCTAGCCCCTGTGTTCAAATCATATTTGGAAGCAGGTGAGTAGGTGCAGGAAGAGGGTTCTGAATTATGCTTATCTACCGTCAGAAGAAAAGGAAGAAACATTCATCAGGTTCGCTAGTTAGTCCACTAAAAGGTATTTTTTGTCCAGCTTCCGTCACTTTGTATCCTTCATCCCATCATCCTGTGTCTTTGATCTTTTGATTGGTTAACCCAAGATAATTGGTACCTTCTGGTCCATGGGTGAGAATCGCCAGCAGTCAATTCTATTTCCCTTTTGCCCACAGGAGAGTTAATTAATGAAGCTTAGAGTGACTTACACAAGGGAAGGTTATTTTTGTGAAACACCTGAAAAAGATTTAGATGTTTCAAATCTCAAATCAAAGCAAGCAACAAGACATTAAAATGCTGAATTGAATTAGGAAGCTGTTTATGAAAATACATTTCAGTCTGGAGATTTATTAAATCAGCCATGCTACTGCACTCCATGGGAAAACAGGTTCCATTTGTCAGTTATTCCAAATTCATCCAATCTTGGAAAGTCACCAAAAGCTCTCCTGGACATAAGAGATTTTGAATTTTGTTCATTTTAACATGTTTTTTCCAAGTGAAATAAATTGTTCTGACACCTCTCATATTTTCTGTTCTAACTAACCTGACAAATTCATCATGTGGTCTTGGTCTTAGAAATTGATTTTAAAGGGGCAGGATAAGGATGCCAGTAGGGTGTATCAGAAACAGGTAGATTAAAGTTTTATCAAGAGATCTGAGTGCCTGCTGGCAAGAGAGGAGAAAGAGGCCTCCCCCGCCTCCTTTTGCTTACAGCAGGCATGAGAGATGCTTGACTACACACCAACCACCTGGTTGACTAACACAATCTGTTTCTCCTTTGAGGCTAAAAAATGAGGAAGGGGCTGCTCTAATTCAATTTCTCAAATAGTTAAGGATGTTTATCCTGCTAGTAGCTGAGATGTAGTGTCAACATTCCTCTCACTAGTTTCAGCTAGAAAAGTTCCAAAATATAAGATCTACATAGGATCATTTTATAAACGATGTTATCTGTCCTCATCACACATTGTTTTTTTCTTTTTTAATTTTTGGACCTTTTTTATTCTGTTATTTAGAACAAAAAGAGAGAGCTACATTCTCTATAGAGAACCGAAAGCATTCTGAAAAGCTTTTACGATTTATTTTCTTACATAGTAAGCCTCTATCTAAAAAGACTGAGGGGCTTCCCTGGTCGTCCAGTGGTTAAGACTTAGCCTTATCCCAGTGTAGGGGGTGATGGTTCCATCCCTGGTCAGGGAGCTAAGATCTGACAGGCTTCCTGGCCAAACTGAAACATAGAACAGAAGCGATATTGTAACAAATTCAATAAAGACTTTAAAAACCATCTAAATCAAAGAAAAAAAAGTCTTTAAAAAATGACTGAGACAGCACTGGAGGGCTGCTGAGAGGGTCTGAAGAAAATTTAGGAAGAGAGACGTTGTCCCTCAAATGACCATTATTGGCAGTGATGGCAACTACTGGAAAAAAAGAGGGAATGGAAAAAACACTCTGCATAGTTCTGTGTATAGCCGGAAATTAATGAATGTTGTTGAACTCCCTTGATTTGAACATCTACCACAATGTCAAGAAGATACAGGGCCTTGAAGAAGCATTGGTTTGTGTCTAGGGACTGAAGTTAGAGAAGGCAATGGCACCCCACTCCAGTACTCTTGCTTGGAAAATACCACCGACGGAGCAGCCTGGTAGGCTGCAGTCCATGAGGTCGCAAGGAGTTGGACACGACTGAGCAACTTCACTTCCAATTTTCACTTTCATGCACTGGAGAAGGAAATGGCAGTCCACTCCAGTATTCTTGCCTGGAGAATCCCAGGGATGGGGGAGCCTGGTGGGCTGCCGTCTATGGGGTTGCACAGAGTTGGACCCGACTGAAGCGACTTAGCAGCAGCAGCAGGGACTGAAATGACAGGGATGTTTGGTTATGAGGTGTTTCTTGCATATTTGTTTGCTTCAGTGAAGTTGCAAAGTATGAGACATAGATGGTATAAGGATTTACCTTTTTTAAATTAACTTTTATTGGAGTATAGTTGCTTTACAACGCTGTTTTAGTTTCTACTGTACAGCAAAGTGAACCAACTCTATGTATCAAACCAGTCCATCCTAAGGGAAATCAGTCCTGACTTCATTGGAAGGACTAGGGTTGAAGCTGAAACTCTAATATTTTGGCCACCTGATTCGAAGAACTGACTCATTAGAAAAGACGCTGATGCTGGGAAAGATTGAAGGCAGAAGAAGGAGATGACAGAGGAGGAGATGGTTGGATGGCATCATCAACTCAATGGACATGAGTTTAAGCAATCTCTGGGAGTTGGTGATGGACAGGGAAGCCTGGTGTGCTGCAGTCCATTGGGTTGCAAAGAGTAGGACATGACTGAGCGACTGAACTGAACTGATCCATTTATCCTCTCTGTTTTGGATTCCTTCCCATTTAGGTCACCACAGAGCACTAATCAAAGGTATACAGACTGTGGTCCCTGGACCAAATCTGGTCCATACATCTGTTCTTGTGAACAGAGAATTACTGCCACATGCAGGACAGACACGATCATTTATTTATGTTTTGTCTATGATAGCTTTTGTGCTACAACAGCAGCAGAGTTCAATAGCTGTGACAGAGATCATATGGCCCATTAAACCTAAAATATTTACTCTCTGGCCCTTAACAACTAAATTCTCTGCTTGAAGAGGAGGTTTTTGAGGTGAGTTCAATATTAAGAACTCTCCTTTAGACATTTAATTTTCCCTAATAGTATGAGGAAATATGCTCTCTGCATATATACATCATCTCCTTGTGGTTGAATATTAACAAAAAAGGGCATTTTCTTAATTTTCTTAAGAAAGTGAAACTTCAAGGTTCTGTCATTTTTTTTTTTTTAACATACTAAACAGATCAAACAATGTTCTTGAAAGTGAAGGGAAAGTGTTAGTCATTCAGTAGTGCTTCACATTTTGGGACCTCATGGAGTGTTCTGTCCATGGAATTTCTCCAGGGAAGAATACTGGCTGCTGCTGCTGCTAAGGTGCTTCAGTCGTGTCCGACTCTGTGCAACCCCATAGACGGCAGCCCACCAGGCTCCACCCTCCCTGGGATTCTCCAGGCAAGAACACTGGAGTGGGTTGCCATTTCCTTCTCCAATGCGTGAGAAGTGAAAAGTGAAGTCACTGAGTCGTGTCCAACTCTCAACGACCCCATGGACTGCAGCCTACCAGGCTCCTCCATCCATGGGATTTTCCAGACAAGAGTCCTGGAGTGGGGTGCCATTGCCTTCTCCAGAAGAACACTGGAGTGTGTAGCCATTCCCTCCTCCAGGGAATCTTCCCAACACAAGGATTGAACCTGAATCTCCTGCATTGCAGGTGGATTCTTTACTCTCTGAGCCACCAGGGAAGCCTAAACATGTTTAACAATGTTCTTAGGGCAGAGCAGATTACTCCCTGGTGGCTCAATGGTAAAGAATCGGCCTGCAGTGTGGGAGACCGGGGTTCCATCCCTGGGTTGAAAAGATCCCCTGGAGAAGGGAAAGACTGCCCACTTGAGTATTCTGGCCTGGAGAAATCCAAGCATTATATAGTCCATGGGGTCGTGAAGAGTCAGACATGACTGAGCAATTTTCACTTTCTGGCAGAGCAAATATTCTAGGTCAGGGGCTAAAGCAACATAGACTGAGGTGAAAAGTTATCTTGATCATGAGCCCTTCAGTGACCTTGGTAGTTGTATGCTGCTGGTTTTCAGCAAACAAACAACAACAACAAAAAAAACATATTTTAAGAAATTGTGAAGGGACAAACATTGCTGCAGGAAAAGACACTAGGAGACAAAAAGTTCTTCAGCTTTCTCTATGGTGCCATTTACCCTACTAGCCATAAAAGATACTCACTATGTCGAAATCCATTTCTTCTACTTAGGAGAATTGTATCTTTATTTGATGTTTATTGCCTATGGTTTTGTATAGACTTTATTTCTTGGAGGTAATTATAGGTTCACAGTGAGCAGCAAGCACAGAGATTTATAATATGCTCCCTTCTCCTCCCCCAACACTCTCCCCGTTATCAACACCCCCATACACACACACACAGAGGGACATTTGTTACAACTGATGCACCTACACTAACATGTCATTATCGCCCGAGTCCATTATTTATATTAGGGGTCACTCGATGTTGCACATTCTATTGGCTTTGATAAATATGCCATGACATCCATCCATCAAGGACCTGTTGTTTTTTTGGTTTTGTTTTTTTTCCACTACTTTACCTGGTACCCAATGCCTAGTCTTTTAAGGAAGTTTAGGTGAGTTTTCCCTGTTTTCTTTTATTTTCCTCTTTTCGTCCTTCCCTCCTTTCTTTCTTTTCTCCCTCCTTCCAACACTTCCCTCCTTCCTTCTTTCCTTCCCTCTTACTGAGTTCAAGTAAGGCTGTTAAGCCAGAGAACTGGCACTTGCTGAGTCTTGGTTATCAGATGATTTGTGTGTGTGATGGTTAACTTTATATGTCAACTTGACTGGGACAGAAGGCACCCAGGTATTTGGTCACACATGATTATCAATGTCTCTGTGAGGGTATTTACGGATGAGATTAGCATTTAAGTGGATAGAAAGCAGATTGCCACCTCCAGTTTGGATGAGCCTCATCCAATCCCTTGAAGGCCTGAATAGAAAAAAATAAAAGGACAAATGAGGAAGAATCCACTCTCTGTTTTCAAGCTGGGACATTGGCGTTCTCCTGCACTCAGACTGGAATTCACACCACTAGCGTTCTTGGTTCTCCAGTTTGCAGACTGAAGACTGTGGAATTTCTAGCCTCCAAAATAAAGTGACCTATTGTGTATAATGGGCTTCCCTGGTGGCTCAGCTGGTAAAGAATCCACCTGTAATGCAGGAGACCTGGGTTTGATCCCTGGGTTGAGAAGATCCCTGGAGAAAGGAAAGGCTACCCACTCCAGTATTCTGGCCTGGAGACTTCCATGGGCAACTTACTCCATGGGGTTGAAAAAAGTTGTACATGAATGAGCGACTTTCACTTTCATGGTGTATAATAAACCTCATATATATGTGAATATTGGAGAAGGCACTAGAGACCCACTCTAGTACCCTTGCCTGGAAAGTTCCATGGACGGAGGAGCCTGGTAGGCTGCGGTCCATGGGACCGCTAAGAGTCGGACACGACAGAGCGACTTCCCTTTCACTTTTCACTTTTATGCATTGTAGAAGGAAACGGCAACCCACTCCAGTGTTCTTGCCTGGAGAATCCCAGGGATGGGGGAGCCTGGTGGGCTGCAGTCCATGGGGTCGCTAAGAGTCGGACAGGACTGAATGACTTCACTTTCACACATTGGAGAAGGCAATGGCAATCCACTCCAGTGCTCTTGCCTGGAGAATGCCAGGGACAGAGGAGCCTGGTGGGCTGCGGTCTATGAGGTCGCACAGAGTCTGACACGACTGACGTGACTTAGCAGTAGCATATGTGTATATGTACATATGTTTAGGTATACTTACATATGTGCGTGTCTGGTTGTATACAGACACATCTATCAGCTTTGTTTCTCTGGAGGACCCTAACAAATACAGTGTGTATTAGCTTTGGAAGTCAGTCCTTACATTCCTCCAAGGAGTAAGCTTTATTACCCTTTGCTTGCAGGCACACTGTTTAAAAAAAGAAAGAAAATCTGCAACTCAGAGAGGCAAAATTTGTTTAGTATCCTGCAACAGAGTGCTACTCTGGCAGAATCCAGATTATGATTCCTAAATCTCTTTCTTTTTCAGATCTACCAGGACATAGGTCAGGGAGCACATATTCTTCATTTTTGTTTCTTTGTTGTTGTTCAGCCACTAAGTTGTGTCTGATTCTTTGTGACCCCATGAACTGTAGCACACCAGGCGTCCATACTTTACTATCTCCTGGAATTTGTTCAAACCCATGTCCATTGAGTAGCTGATGCCATCCAACCACCTCATCCTGTGTCATCCCCTTCTCCTGCCCTCAATCTTTCCCAGCACCAGGGTCTTTTCCAGTGAGCTGGCTCTTGGCATCAAGTGGCCAAAGTATTGGAGCTTCAGCATCAGTCCTTCCAATGAATATTCAGGGCTAATTTCCTTTAGTGTCTCATAAATAGTATGAATATGTGAATAAGTAAATAAATAAACAGAAAATTAAAAAAAAATCTACCAGGACAATGGTATAAGACAGAGCTTTCTAGATTTGGGTTAAATTGAGAACATTGTCATAAAGAAGAAAAAGACCTTAGTACTAGATTCAAGATTTATTCCCAGAGTGGAAGATCAGCCATCATCACAAATGAACAGTGGCCAGTAATATGTGTACATGGGTCCTGATGGCATGTGATCAAGAATTAAAGCAGAGAGTCTGCAAAGGAGACAGTGAGCTGAAGCTAATAGTGAGATCTATTTTTCTATTTTGCATGTAACTTAAGAAAAAGTCAGGGGCTCAAGACACTGCTGAACATCAGGAAGTTTCTGCCTCTCAGACACGGAGAGCCGAGTCTTCATGTGGTTGTTCAGCAGGTGCTACTTTAGCATTATCGTAGGAGAAAGTGTCCTGGCCAGCCTTACTGGAGAAGCAAAAGAAGCAATGCTGCGAGGTCATTCTCTTTTGACATCTGAGCATCAGGCTATGTAGTTGGTGAGTGCAGTAGTTTCCTATTGCAGACATAAAAAATTATTGGGTTACCCAAAAAGTTATTTTGGGTTTTTTCCACAAGATGTTATGGAAAAAAACAAACATAAAATCTTACAAAAAACCCAAACCCAATACCACAAACTCAGTGACCCAAAATAATATAATCTATTACCTTCTAGTTATTAATACATACGACTATATAAACTTTACTTACATACATTGGTTTCACTAAGCCAAAATCAAGGTGTTATTTTCTCTGCAAGCCCTAGGGCAAAGTCCATTTCTTCCTCTTTTCCAGCATCTAGAATTCCATCTATTTCATGCCATAGCTTGTGGTCTTTCTACCGTCTTCAAAAACATCAATAGAGCATCTTGCTTTGGTATCCAATTGCCTTTTTAATCTGCTGCCAAATCTCCCTCTGCCTCCCTCTTTTTTAATTAATTAATTTTTATTGGAATATAATTGCTTTACAGTGTTAGTTTCTGTTGTACAGCATCATGAATCAGCGATGTGTATACATATATCCCTTCTCTCTTGAGCTTCCCTCCCACCCAAGTCCTCCATTCTACCCATCTGGATCATCACAATCTCCCTTTTATACAGACATTTGTGATTACATTTAGGAACCCCCCTGAATAATTCAGAATAATCTCGCTTTCTCAAGATCTTTAACTTAATTACATACGTAAAGTCTCTTTGGCCATATAAGGTAGTATTCATGGCTTCCAGGGACTCAGACATAGACATTTTTGAGAGCCAATATCCAGGTTATCACAGGAGAGTGTTTGAGTAGAGTTTTCTCTCTGAGTAAAGCTCTCGGGCATCTTTTTTCTGTAGTTAGAGCCAACAGGCTCAGGGCCATCCAGAGAGGAGTACAGAGTTAATATCTACCAACAATACACTGACTCACTAATCCTTCAACAACTGTCATTTTTCTTGAGATTTCCATGTTGTTTTCCATTTGAGTTGAAAGAAGAAGCATCACAGCTTTTACTCTGAAGGAACACCTCATCTATCAGTTAGAACCTTAGCCTGAATTCCTTGATAATCAGTTAAGAAAGACAACACAGAACAAGTGAGCACGATGGAGACTGGGGTGAGAAAATTCTCAGGAAGGAAAGAAGGTAAGCTGGTGGATGACAAAGTCAACCATGGCTCAGTGCACAATTTTATGTGGAGGGTGACACTGTCAGTATGACAAACAAACAAACAAACAAAAAACACCATTATTTGCTGAAGATCGTCAGGGCTTGGCTTGATTCAACACGGGGGAGAGCCCAGAGCAAGGGGTAAGTAATAGACCCGAAGTCACACCTTCAAGGCAAAGAGGACAATTGAGAAACCGTGCGGGAAGTTATTGAACTGTGGGACACATCCACAGTTCATTACTAAAAATGCAGAGATAACCAGAAAGCCAAAGGAAAGTTATCCAGTTCCACCAGAATGGATGTTCTAAGTGATTCTATGAGAACAATGAGGGTAAACTCATGAAAGAATGGAGAGACGGCCTGGCATCCAGCCCTGCCAGCATGCAACAAATATATTCATTTTCTTAAACAATGCAGACAGTGGATCTAAAGTGCAGTGTCGGGGCTGGGGGCTGGACCATTGTACTGGCTCTGCAGAGGAAGGCAGTGTTTTTAGATGCACAGCAGATGCTAGTGAGTGGGATTTAGTTAGTCTTTTCAAATAGACAAGCTGCCTAAAACTAGAAAATAGAGCACCAAGAGAAATTAGGTGACTACTGTGTTCACAAAGGATCACTCTTCTGTGCATTGAGGAGATAACCTAAAGTGGCATTTGTCAAACTTCAGTACATGAGAAAATGACCTGGAGAACTTTAGGTCCACCACTAGAGTCCCAGATTTACTAAGCCTAGGGTAAGATGACCAGAAGGCTGGTTTGTGCAGGACAACAGGAGTTTCCAGGATGCATGACTTTTACTTTGAAAACTAGGATAGGCCTGAGCAAACCAATACAATGGTCATCTTAGTATGCAGGTGCAGGGACTGACATGATTAACAGGCTCCCAGATGATGTTGGGCTTTGCAGGTGGTTCAGAGGGTAAAGAATCTGCCTGCAGTGAAGAAGACCCAGGTTCGATTCCTGGGTTGGGAAGATCCCCTGGGGAAGGGCATAGCATCCCACTCTAACATTCTTGCCAGGAGAATTCCATGGACAGAAGGGCCTGGGGGGCTACAGTGCATGGGGTTGCAAAGGTTGGACACGACTGAGCAACTAATACTTTCATTTTCAGGTGGCGCTGCTTTCAACTGGCATAACTTTGAATAGTAATGAGTAAGCAGTGAGCTAGTAAACTCAGAGTAATTCAGAAAGAAAATAGAACTGTTTTAACACTTAATAGAAAATTTCCTCTGTCATTTAATCTCACGTAGAATTTGGGCTGAATCTATTGAGAAGGTCAAAAATTCTACCTACTGTGGGCTCTAGAGAAGTCAATAATTTAAACAAGATGGGCAAGTCACTGTTAGACTCTCATATTGTCTATGTGCCAGCTGTGTCCTTGGCATATGTATGTGAGGATTGTTTGTATTTTCTAGATGGATTTAGAAAGAACATTGCAGAAAAGAACATTGAAATTGCTTTTTTCTTTTCAAAATTGTATTTCTCCCTATATGTTCAGATTACCTTTCTCTTCCCACAAAGGAATTCTGAAGTATTGTCTGTGTACAGAGGAAGACCAGAAATGGCTATGACATTCCATCTATTGAAAATTCACTGGCATTAGTTAGAGACTATGATTTCTTCTGATCCCTCCATCCTTCACGGTCATTTCCACCTGATGGCTTTCAAGAAACAAGGCTGAGATTATTGAGGGTTCTCTATGGTGACTCAGTCAGTAAAGAAGCTGCCTGCAGTGCAGGAGACCCAGATTCCACCCCTGGACTGGGAAGATCCCGTGGAGAAGGGAATGACAACCCACTCCAGTGTTCTTGCCTGGAGAATCCCCATGGACAGAGGAGCCTGGTGGGCTACAGTCCATGGGGTCTCAAAGAGTCAGACACAACTGAGCGACTAACAGTTAGGACAGGGTGTTTTATCTTCTTCAATAGTGGGTGACATTCAGGCTGGGGAAAAATGGTCTACTCAGTTGTTTTTGCAAATATTGTATTATGCTGACTTTGCACAGAGCACTATCCTTAATACTTTACAAAATATTTGTTTACCAAAGTTGTAGTACAATTATGTGAGGAATTCTAATTATGTAATAATTTTCTTTCAGAAGTTCAAAATTTGAGAACAAACTTCCTGTCGCTTCTTGATTAGCTTAAATTTATGTTTATAATTAATGTGCCTATCTAATTTCAGAAGGTATAGGATGAATTAATTAGAGATTCTGTGTATATTCTTATTTAAAGTGTATTTTAATACATAGTCATGGACCAATTACTTTAAAACAATTCCAAACTATATGAAATATCCTTTTAAAATTACAGAAGCTGTTAATTCAGAGAAGGCAATGGCACCCCACTCCAGTACTCTTGCCTGGAAAATCCCATGGATGGAGGAGCCTGGTGGGCTGCAGTCCATGGGGTTGTGAAGAGTCGGACACGACTGAGGGACTTCACTTTCACTTTCTAACCTATCATTTTATATACAGATAAAGGAACAGACAATTAGAAGTCATGCAGATGCCACTATGTGGTATACACTATGTAGTAGTGGGAAAAGGATCTGAATCCAGACAGTTTGGCAGCAGAGTTGGTTGAGTTTTAATAGGGCCATTAGCCCCTTTGCAGCATTTCACTATGGCAATTTCACAGCTCTGTTAGGTTGCAGGCAGTTTGTTGAGAGTCTACAATTAAATCTGTGTTTTCATCACAAAAGAGCTTATTTCCAGACCTGGTCCAACAAGAGTTTTCACATTTTGCCTAACATGGGAATGCCTTGAGTACCTGCCTGTGAATTTAAGTCTAAACCACTAGACACATGCTAAGCTTTTGGCAAAGGGGAAACCAATAGAATGGTTTAATCATTGAAGCCTTTCCAACTCTTGCGACCCCATGGACTGTAGCCTGCCAGGTTCCTCTGTCCATGGGATTCTCCAGGCAAGAATACTGGAATGGGTTGCCATTTCCTTCTCCAGGGGATTGTCCCAACCCAGGGATTGAACTCAGGTGTCCGGAATTGCAGGCAGATTCTTTATGAATTGAGCTACAAGTGAAGCCCAAATGGTAAATATATTAGGATTGGTTGGGGCTCTTTCAAAGGCAAGTAATAAAGTCCCACTCAAGTCAGCTTAAGCAAAAGACTGAATTATTGAGACTGATTATTGAATTCATTAAGAATTATTGAGATCCCACATCTGAGAGGAAAATGCCAGAGAGTAGGAGCTGTAAGCATGTATGTCTCAGGGATTCTCAGCATTCTTTCATCTCTGCTGGATTTTGTCCCCGATTATTTGATTCTTCCCAGGTGAAATAGTAGCAAAAAACCCACCTGACAATGAAGGAGACATAAGAGGTGCAGGTTTGATCCCTGGATTGGGAAGACCTCCTGGAGGGGGGCATGGCAAAACACTTCAGTATTGTTGCCTAGGGAATCCTAGACAGAGGAGCCTGGTGGGCTCTTGTCCATCAGGTTGCACAGAGTTGGACATAACTGAAGTGATTTAGCAGGCACAGTACAACACACTCGGTTCTTCCTTCATGTTGCCAATAGACCCTCTTCACAAGGTAAGAGCTATCACTGTTGCAAATCTCCTCTTGGAATCCTCAATGGGGAAAGAATTGCAGCCCCAAGGGGGATCTCTGATTGGCTCTGCTTAAATCGTATGACTACCATTACTCAAACACTCTTTTGCCAGGATGGTGGAGTAGAGTGTGAAGCATGGTGAAGCCTGGCTCACCTTCTCCACACACCTGAAATGAATGCCCAGAGTCTAAAACCAGAGAACTTGGAACACATTAGCATGATGGTCAGAAAAAAAAAAATCAAAATTACTGAAACAAGGACCACTATATTACCCTATGGGATGTGGGCAAGGACAGACAGTTGGAATTTAGAATTTTGTTTCTTCCCTTCCTCCACTCCAACTAAGACAAATCTGATTCATCACAGTTTTTCCCTGGATAGTTTTAGAGTCAGGAAAGAAGTATTAATTCAGGAAGAGGCTAAGTAATCTTTCTAAGAAGTGAAGCACAATAAAAAGGAGAAAACAGTCTTAGAAATGATCTCATATTTTGTTATTTGGGATATGGAATTGAAACTCTATTTCTAATGCTTTTCTGTATTTCACAAATTCACATAAATTATTGCCAAGAAAATAAAAAGAAGATATTAGCTCTAAAATGGAGGGGCTGATAAATGGAAGAAGCTCTGCCTGGAAACAAAGTAAAGATGAGTCTTGCTGAATTTCAGGCCCATATGGAAGGAAAGAGAACTATAATTGCCAACCTTTCAGTGAGAAGTATATTTGGTTGCAAAATCTGGACAAAAGGGAAAATGGAAGTGGGGGGAAATTTTCATCAAAGAAGGCTTCGGGAATGAGTTAGAACAGACCTGAAGACTAATATAAAGAGCTCTTACTCACTTGTAAGCTCACACTGAGATGTTTTGACCTCCTTTGTTGTTTAAGGGAAAAAAATCCCTTTTGTTAGTTACTTCAGAATGGAAATTCTTTAGCAGAAACACCATTGGAGGTCTGCAAGGTGTGTGCCACAGCCTCTGGCTTGTCTAAGCAGAAATACATGGAAATGGAGGGACCACTTGAAATAAGTATGGGCATTGAATATGTCCAATTAAATCTGTGACATCCTGTCCCTAATTGACACTAAACTTGAGTCTCTCTAACTTTAATGTGCACACTAGTCACCTAGGGACTTTATTGAAATGCAGAGTCTCATTTGATGGGTCTAAGGCATTGCCTGACACTATGCAGTTTGTAGACCCTGATGCTGGGAAAGACTGAGGGCAGGAGGAGAAGGGGATGTCGAAGGATGAGATGTTTGGATGGACGTGGGTTTGGGTGGACTCCAAGTGTTGGTGATGGACAGGGAGGCCTGGCGTGCTGCAGTTCATGGGATTGCAAAGAGTCAGACATGACTGAGCAACTGAACTGAACTGAATGAATGTCTGGGCTTCCCTGGTGGCTCCACAGTAAAGAATCTGCAAGCTAATGCAGGAGATGTGGGTTTCGATCCCTGGGTTGGGAAGATCCCCTGGAGAAGGAAATGCCAACACACTCCAGTATTCTTACCTGAGAAATCCCATGGACAGAGGAGCCTGATGGGCTGCAGTCCAAGGGGTCACCAAAGAGTTTGATGTGACTTAGCAACTGAACAACAATAACAACAGCAATGAGTGTGCAAACAGTGCTGATGCTGCCAATCTCCTGGCCATACTTCGAGTATCCAGGCTCTAAATGGTTTCAGAAAGCCAGTGGTTTTGTAACTAATCTCAGGGCTGTCTCTCCAATTTCCAAGAGGTTTGCATCATAATTAAGTACCATATCAAAATGAACAGATTACTGACATCCAATATTATGAAAGTAACACTCAAGTCTATTTTGAAGTGATATCTGCTTGTGCTTGAAGGATTTTTCAGAATTGGGAAGATGACTCTCAAATGAAAGAAGAAAATCAACTGACATTGAGGCTCATACCAAAGAGGAAAGTTCTTAGATATACTTCCCAGGAAAGAATCAGAAAAAGCTAGAGCATTCAGTACCAAATAATATAGCAAATGCCTGAAGTAATCATATTCAGCCTTTTCTGGACATTAAAAAAACCTGGGTAGCTTTAAAAATACCAATGCCTGGACCCCACTCCAGGCATGATGATTTCATTTTTCTGGAGTTTAGCCATGGCACTCTTGTTACCATGTATTTTAGGTTCTATACTCTCATGCTTTGACCTCTTGAGGATTTGATAATTCTGGAAGGACTGTTCCTCCCAGGACTGGCTAATTACTAGATTGTGGTCCATAGTGGGCCACCTGTCCTAATCACCCAGGACCAACGAGGAAGAGCCCCTGTGTGCTAGAGCACACTGACATTTTTCAAACTAGCCAGTGCCAAGCCTGCTTACCCTGCCTCACCCATTCTTTTCTGCAATAAACAACAATGATAAAGGAACTGCCATAAAGATTCTTCCCGAATTTTTCCCTCTCTCTTCCTCTTGCCAACACTGGTGCTTCTCCAAGTGTCCTTCCCATGGCATGGATGGTGAGAGGGCATCTCTTAGGATCTGTGACTATAAAAAATATCTTTTCAATGTTGGTTATATTCTGATCTGTTAACCTTGTCATATGTAGATAATAAGAAAAACCTACATTTTAAAATAGTTTCAGAATTTTTCAAATAGAATCAGGCGATTCCCAAGTTCACCCAAAGTTGAGAATTACAAGAAACAGAACAAGCCCTGGCTAATAGGTTGTATGCAAGTGATATTAGCACACTTTTTATTAAGGAAGGACTCCTTTCAAACAAACAAAAGCAGATTGAAAAAACATGTTTGAACCCATGTGTTTTCCCTCCATTAGTGGGTTACTGCTAGTTCAGTAGTTTTGCATTTTTGTCTTTTTGTTTGTTTGACTGCTAAAGATAGCAAAGGTGATAGAGAGTGGGGAAGAAAATCTCTCAGAGCAAGATCTCTCAGAGCAAGATCTCTACCCACAGTTTTCTCACTTGGTTTTCTAATCAAGAAGACAAATTACAATACACTGAAAATACCATTCACTAAAACAATGATATCAAAAGTTTGGGGCACTGGGAGCCATTTTTTTCAAACTTCCTGCCACTCTTTTTCATTCCACGCCTCTTACAGAAGCTGCACTTCTGCTTCAGTTTAGTATGAATGGGGATAATATGGATTGGGTGTTTATATATGTGCTCATTTTCTTAGTTATGACCAGCTCTTAGCAGCCCCACTGACTGTAGCCAGCCAGGCTCCTCTGTCTGTGAAGTTTTCCAGACAAGAATACTGGTATGGGCTGCCATTTCCTCCTCCAGGAGATCAAACCTGCATCTCTTGTATCTCCTGCATTGGCAGGCAATTACCACTAACACTGCAAAGTGAGGTTCCAGTTTTAGTAAGAATATGCATCCTAGGTTCACTTTCTGAAAACTATGTAATATACTAGCTGAGAAGGACTAACACTCTTAAACACACTCTGGGACTGGAGGTTGTCCTAGATTGCAATACCCAATAAAATATAGAAGCCACTAAGGCAGGGATATTTGTTCTTTTTATTCATTACAAAATCCTAGCATCTAAAATCACACCCAACAGCTAGTAGTCGCTCAATAAATACATATTAAATGTGCATTGAGTTAGTAATAAATAGCAAGTATCTGTCTAGACAACAGTCCATAGTACAGAGAAAATATATAGACTACCTAAAAATAGGTTCGGACAACCAGAATCGACAGTCTAGAGAGAGTGACCTGTGCTGTATGGTATAGCAGTCAGTAAATGCACATGGTAGCTGAGTATTTGAATTGTAACTAACCTAAAATGAGATGTGTTATAAGCGAAGCATATATTTATGATTTTGAAGACAGTACTAAAACAGAATGTAAAACACAATACATTTTATTAGGTCAACTTAAGTGATATTTTGGATATACTGGTTGGATAAAATCTAATCTTAAAATTAGACTGATGCTGAAACTGAAGCTCCAATACTTTGGCCACCTATGCAAAGAGCTGACTCATTGGAAAAGATCCTTACACTGGGAAAGATTGAGGGCAGGAGGAGAAGGGGTTGACAGAGAATGAGATGGTAGGATGTCATCACCAACTCAATGGACTTAACTTGAGCAAACTCTGGAGACAGTGAAGGACATGGAAGCCAGATGTGCTACAGCCCACGGGGTCTCAAAGAGTTGGACATGACTTAGCCACTGAACGGCAACAATCTTGAAGTTAATTTCACCTGTTCTTATTTTTTTTTGATGTGACTGCTGGGAAACTTAATATCTCATATATATCTCAGGTTCAGGGCTCACATTCTGTTTCTATAGTGTAGGGCTAGACGGCTCTTTCCTTTTCAGGCCTCCTCTATAGAAGGCATTAATTTCTGAGCAAGTGATGAATTACTTTCATCTCACAGTTTTGGAATTGTGTGATAAGTAGGCTTCCTGTATATTTTCTCTACACATTAATCTATATGTATATTTTCAACATCTGATATGCTTTCTAGGCATTTATCTACATATATATTTTCTATCTCTTCCACAATTTTGCAGGTCCCAGAAAGGCGAAGACTTCACTTGTGCATTGCTACTACACTCAGTGCATAGAACATTGCCTAATCTCTGGTTCAGTTCAGTTCAGTTCAGTTGCTCAGTCATGTCCAACCCTTTGAACCCCATGAATTGCAGCACACCAGACCTCACTGTCCATCACCAACTCCCGGAGTTCATTCAGACTCAGGTCCATCGAGTCCGTGATGCCATCCAGCCATCTCATTCTTGGTCGTCCTCATCTCCTCCTGCCCCCAATCCCTCCCAGCATCAGAGTCTTTTCCAATGAGTCAACTCTTTGCTTGAGGTGGCCAAAGTACTGGAGTTTCAACTTCAGCATCATTCCTTCCAAAGAAATCCCAGGACTGATCTCCTTCAGAATGGACTGGTTGGATCTCCTTGCAGTCCAAGGGACTCACAAGAGTCTTCTCCAATACCACAGTTCAAAAACATCAATTCTTCGGCGCTCAGCTTTCTTCACAGCCCAACTCTCACATCCATACATGACCACTGGAAAGACCATAGCCTTGACTAGACACATTCAACAAACTTCTTGAATGAATGAATGAATGGATGGATGAATGAGTATTCTTTCTTATAGCTGACTCATTTACCAAAGAAATCTATTGGGAATTATCATACCACAACTAAATCATGTTGGAGTTCCAAGAATTTAAGGAGTGATCTTATACTACTCCCAGCCCAGCCCACTCCATTCTGAACACATAACCTTTTTTGGCAAACAGAGAAAGAAAAAATGGAATCAAAAACTTAAAAAACAAACAAACAAACATGCTGCTCTCTGTCTTTGTCTTTTCTTCCTAGGTAGCTTTGGGATCTTGCCTGGAAAATTCCATGGACAGAGGATCCTGGTAGGCTGCAGTCCATGGGGTCAAGAAGAGTCAGACATGACTGAGTGATGTCACTTTCACTTTTCACTTTCATGCACTGGAGAAGGAAATGGCAACCCACTCCGGTGTTCTTGCCTGGAGAAGCCCAGGGACGGGGGAGCCTGGTGGGCTGCTGTCTATGGGGTCGCACAGAGTCAGACACGACTGAAGCGACTTAGCAGCAGCAGCAGCAGTAACAGCCTTGGGGTAAAATTTTTGGTTATAAATGAAACAATAAGGAACCTTAATTAGTTTTCTGAAATGCAAGCTCACCATAATTAAAGTCTGGAACTTTTTTCAAAATGTCATTTGTAGTACAAAAAGGTATACCAGTGTGATTATTAGCATTTCTCCAGATTGGACAAATTAGCCCTCTCTAAAATTACTGATATGTTTGACCTTAAAATCATCAAACTGATAATCAAGTTGGAATATAAAGAAATGTAGTTGTCATCTCTCAGAAATACATGAGATTTGAAATGCAGTTCTTATATGTGGATAAAATTTAACTAATAGTATAAGAGATTCCAGGTATCTGCACTGCTCACCATTTGGACAAATAGAAATTCTTATGCATGTTAAGGTCAGACCATGATGGCATTTGATCTTCAGTTAAGAAAAAAAGTCCTTTGGGTACAGCATCCCTGAATCTAGAAACTGACTGTTTAATAATTAGTGTCATTGGCAAAAGTCCATTCTATATATCTGTGTCTCTTTTGTTGTCTATGGACTTTTGGCCTCTGAGGAAGAGGGAGAGGTTGGGATGATTTGGGAGAATGGCATTGAAACATGTATACTATCATGTAAGAAACGAAGCACCAGTCTATGTTCGATACAGGATACAGGATGCTTGGGGCTTGTGCACGGGGATGAATCAGAGAGATAATATGGGGTGGGAGGTGGGAGGGGGATTCAGGATTGGGAACTCATATACACCTGTGGCGGATTCATGTCAATGTATGGCAAAACCAATACAGTATTATAAAATAGAATAAAGTAAAAATAAAATTAAAAAAAAAAAGAATTAGTGTCATTGAGACCCCAGTTTGTGAAACTGAGTGACTTGGCTCTATTTTGAAGCAGATACTTAAGGTTTTCATGGGCTCATAACATTGAAAATATTAGGGACAAATCACAGAATAAACTCTGGAAGATGGAGTCAAAATAGTTAACACATCATGGAGAAGGACAAAGTCTGCAGTGTAGAGTTTCTCAACTGGGCTTTACTTCCAGCCCCCCATCCCACCAAAAAAAAAAAAAAAGGCAAATCAACTGTGGAACTTTGCTCAGATGTCAGTCAGAATTTCCAATTTTAGCTTCAAAGATATGGGTGGACTCAAGCAGATAATCTCCCCAGACTCCAAAATAAAATTATGAATTGAGGTAAATGTTGTAATGGCACCAAAGAAGAAACATTGCCTGAAACATTTAGACAAGCAAATGGGAGATCACTCTAATTTGTTTTAGCACCTCGATCCCCACTTTGGGTCCCAGTAATACAGATATTCCCTTCTCACAATCCTGACCTCCAGATTAATAGCTTCTCTGTGTCATATGCCCTCAAGGTCTTGCTAGTTGACAGCTAGTTTAGGTTAATCTGTATTAAAATCTTATCTCACTAGAAACAGAAAAAAATATTTTAATTGATGCCTTCTAAGGACATGACTTAGCTTCACTAAGCTTGCACAGATATAGGGGGTTAGAATCATAGGTCTGCCAGTCCACAGAGTAAACATAATCCATCTCTCTGGAGCATGAACTTTACTTAAACATTGTATTTCCTCAGCAAAATGCCGGCTGTCACCCAGGGACTGGTTTGGGTACTTGATGTGCTTCTCACAAACCCTGATCAAGATCCTTTCCCATGTCTAGTTGGAGATGGAAAAATAATAATCTTAGATCAAATATTTAATAATATTAGATATTATTGTTTTTACTAATGATTATTAGAAACAATAATATTTAATAACTTCCCCAGTGGCTCAGTGGTAAAGGATCTGCCTGTGGTGCAGGAAACTCAGGAGACTCAAGTTCAATCCTTGGAACAGAAAGATCCTCTGGAGGAAGGCAGGGCAACCCACTCCAGTATTCTTGCCTAGAAAATCCGGTGGACAGAGGAGCATGGAGGGCTACAGAGCGCATGGAGTCACAGAGAGTTGGACACGACTGAGCAACTGAACACAGGACTGCACTAATATTAGATGCAGATATGCAAGCAAACATTTTCAATATGAGAGTTATTCAGTATAATGTAAAATTTATATCTACAAGAAGAATCATATTTGGAGTGGACCTGCTTTGCACAAAGGTCCGAGTCCTTACAGCTGCTAGGCATGGAGTGTCTGCATGGGATTTTTAAAATTAATTTTTATTGGCATTTAGTTGATTTAATTGTAATTACATTAGTTTCTACTGTAGAGAAAAATGATGCCACCGTGCGTATATGTAAATCTCCTCTTTCTTGGATCTCCTTCCCATTTAGATCCCCACAGAGCACTGAGTAGCAATCCCTAAGCTGTACAGTGAGGCTCTCGATATTTTATGCACAGTTATCAGTCTCTCTCCTCTGCTTTGGAAGTGCTTCAGTGAGAATGCTCTAGAAGAACTAAATCTTAGTGATAGGAATCACATTACTGGTAGAAATTACCAGCTGGTTCAGTGAGGCTATGTCAGCTCTTACAATTGCAGCAAGAGTCTTCGATTCACTACATGGTCTCTACCTTCTGTGACCTGGTATTTGGAATTGTGCCTTACCCCCAGAAGAGTCTGGCATTCAAAAGAAATGGGCAAAGGGAAATACACATAAACCGAGTAGGTAAACAGGTATAGTAGGTTAGTTTCTCTAAAGAAAACATAGAAGCATTTGTTCTTTTTCCCAAAATTCTGCTTTTTTTTTTCCATATTCTCCCATCTCTCAGTTTCAAAGCACTGACTGTGAAGAAGTATAAATTTGTTCATTTAAAACATGCTCTTTCTAAAAAAAGCCAAAGTATTGTTCAGGAATTCATATTCATGCAGGAATTTCTAATATAAACAAGGAAATGTCAAAGGGTTGAGATACGTAAGGAATTAGAATGTTCTTTTCCTGAAGGTGGATGGTGAGAGTATATTTTATTTTACTATACAGATTTATCTGTGTTCAGTTCAGTTCAGTCACTCAGTCATGTCCGATTCTTTGCTACCCCATGAACC
>SJYC01100196.1:0-35606 GCA_006408675.1 Madoqua kirkii
AGTGTACGAAGAGGATTTAACAATGGTAGTAATCATTATTTTTCTTTTCTATATATTCCCAGGTAGCACTAGTGTTAAAGAATCTGCAAGCCAATGCAGGAGATTCAAGAGATGTGAGTTTGATCCCTGGGTTTGGGAAGATTTCCTGGGATAGAATATGGCAACCCATTCCAATATTCTTGCCTGGAAAATTCCATGGACAGAGGAGGCTGGCAGGCTATACGCCATGGGGGTTGCAAAAAAGTCACACACCACTGAGCACACACGCTGCACTTTGACTGCATTTTTCAGTGGTCAGCTTATGACTGTATGTGAAAATTAATCATAACAGTCAATTAGACTTGTCCTTATGAGTTATGATAATATTTAGCTTTATAAGTTGGACAATTAGGGTGATTGGATGCGAAGGACTGAGTCATGAATCTTAGATATAAGTCTATTTGGGCCATCTGGAAGCAGTATTTAGGTGATACATGTTCAGGAAAATAAACTGTATTACCACAAAGCATGTGCTTATATGTTGTTCTGATACAAAGTTATAAGTAAATGGAGAACACAGACATTGAGGGAATGACATCAACATGTCCCGAGGGGCAGGCAGTGAGGAAGCATCCAGGACACATAGGCCACTTGGTTCTGTGCAGGAGGTCAAGACCAGGACAACACACAACAGGACCTTGGAGGAAGATGAAGAAACAAGACAGGATCACATTTCTCAGAATCGAGACAACTGAGTATTTCCCATTCAGTGGCAAGCCCACAGCAGCTGATGTCTCCAAAGTTGAGCTGGGACCGACATAAGATATTTTAAGAACAGTTCTGGAATCAATTAATGGCCTGCAGCTCTCACTTTCGCCACCGGATGCAAAGAGCTGACTCATTAGAAGAGATCCTGATGCTGGGAAAGATTGAAGACAGGCAGAAAAGGGGATGACAGAGGATGAGATGGTTGGATGGCATCACCCACTCGACGATGGACATGGTAACACACAACAGGACCTTGGAGGAAGATGAAGAAACAAGACAGGATCACATTTCTCAGAATCGAGACAACTGAGTATTTCCCATTCAGTGGCAAGCCCACAGCAGCTGATGTCTCCAAAGTTGAGCTGGGACCGACATAAGATATTTTAAGAACAGCTCTGGAATCAATTAATGGCCTGCAGCTCTCACTTTCGCCACCGGATGCAAAGAGCTGACTCATTAGAAGAGATCCTGATGCTGGGAAAGATTGAAGACAGGCAGAAAAGGGGATGACAGAGGATGAGATGGTTGGATGGCATCACCCACTCGACGATGGACATGGGTTTGGGTAAACTCCAGGAGTTGGTGATGGACAAGGAAGCCTGGTGTGCTGCAGTCCATGGGGTCACAAGTCAGACAAAACTGACAAACTGAACTGAACCGAATATTTCCCCCAGGTGGCACTATTGGTAAAGATCCTGCCTCCAATGCAGGAAACACAGGATACCTGGGTTCAATCCCTGGCTCTGGAAGATTCCCTAGAGGTGGACATGGTAACCCACTCCAGTGTTCTTTGCCTGGAGAATCCCATGGACAGAGGAGCTTGGCGGGCTACAGTCCATAGGTTGCAAAGAGTTGGACATGACTGAAGCAACTTAGTACACATGCATGCACATGTACTTGATGGATGATTTTAGGGCATTACTTTAGTTTTTCAAACCTTTTATTTTTCTTTTTCCTAAAATGGGGTGACAGTTACTTCATCAGATTGTTGAGGGAATGAAAGATCATCTATGAGAATTATTCAGTTCAGAATCTGCTGCTTGGTAACTACTATACAGAGTGTCATTCAAATGATTATTAACCTTGTTTCAGCCCATAAGCAACCTCGAGGACTGAAGAGGCCTGAGGCAGAGCATTTGTGTCATGTTGGGCAGAGGTGGGGAGTTCAAACTGCAGAGAACTGGGCCTCTTAGGACAATGCTGCTTTAAGGCACTGAAATGATTTTGGTTAAGATCTCCATGCTTGATGGGGATGGCCCATTGTAGGGTATTAAGTCATACATTAGAGCTATCTTATTTTTCAGTTATTGATCATTGTCAAGGGTGCATAACGGATATAACAAGATAAAAATGTAAACACTATTCATTAAAATAAGTTGACATAGAACTATATCTCCATTGGTTCATTTGAAGCCAAGATTTTTAGACACTTGAAGTGTATTACCTACTAGAAGATGTCATAGAGTGGAAATTGAGCAATTTCAGTTTAGTACCAAGATTTCATTATTCTTGAATGGGGGATATCCACAATTATACTTTCAAAATATTTCATTGCATTATTTCTTTCTCAATGCCTGCCACTAAATTAATTAAAAACAAACTATTTCATAAAAAGTAACTTTAAATTAAGAACAGACATAATTGAATTTTGATCAAAAGTAATTTTTTTTGTTTTTTTAAATGGGATCAGTTTAGTTCAGTTCAGTCTCTCAGTCATGTCCAGATCTTTGTGACCCAATGGACTGCAGCATGCCAGTCCTCCCTATCCATCACCAATTTCCAGAGCCTACTCAAACTCAGGTCCATCTCATCTGTGATGCCATCCAACCATCTCATCCTTTGTTGTCCCCTTCTCCTCCTACTTTCAGTCTTTCCCAGCATCAGGGTATTTTCCAATGATTCAGTTCTTTGTATCAGGTGGCCAAAGTGTTGGAGTTTCAGCTTCAGCATCAGCCCTTCCAATGAATATTCAAGACTGATCTCCTTTAGAATGGACTGGTTGGATCTCCTTGCAGTCCAAGGGACTCTCAAGAGTCTTTTCCAACACCACAGTTCAAAGGCATCAGTTCTTTGGTGCTCAGTTTTCTTTATAGTGCTTAATAGTTTTCTCCAGAGAATTTATGAAAACATAATTTTATACTGTGATCCAAGAAATCATTTTAAACTAATTGGAAATGTTTTGAGCATCACAAATTTTCATTTCAAAGAAAGAGGGACAATTAATTGATTTAAAACAATTTTATAATTCAAGGAAAAAAGAAAAATAACAAAATTATCTGAATACTTGTTTAATGTCAAATTAAACCTATTTCTTGATGACATAAAATCAAAAGTACATTTGCTATTTCAAAAAAAATCCGACAAAGCATAATTAAAGGAAATGATGTACTCATTAAAACTAATAAAATAGTACTTTCCCTTTTTGTTTCCATTATGCTCCATGGCATGAATTAAGGCTTCTTGATATCAGGGTTCAGGAGAAAAATGTATACTGTGTAGTGAAAGATGACATATCTATGATGGTTATCTAATTTATCAGTGTTAAAAATACTATTAAAAACACTGTTTATGTACCTAAATTGAAGTTGTGGAAGTTACTCAGTGGCAAAAGATTGATTCCATTATCGTCACAATTCAGGGGTAATCCAAGGAGTTTTGACTCTCATTGACCTCATTAAGAGGCATTCGGGCTGTCTGACTTCTCCTGGCCTTGACGACTCCGCAGTGAAACATACATGTGAAAAGGCAAGCCTGGGTGGAGTCACCGGTATGTTCTCAGCGAGGACATTTTCAGCGTTTTCTTCAAGTGGGTGTTTCAGCAACTGTTGATAGAAACATGAATTTTCAGATACATTCACAGAGAGAAATGAGATATTTTGGCTGAGATATATTATCCTGTCCTGCTTTGTAGCAAAAAGGCAATAAAGTGTTTCTGCAGGGTAAAGTAACAGAAAAGTCATCAGCTAGTAGAAGGCAAGGCACTCAAGCAGCAACAGAACAGGGTGGACAGAATGTGAATTAGGCTGAAGTCAAGGATCACAAAGAAGAGGAAAAGAAAACAGCAACAACAACCGCCACACAAAACTGGAAGGACTAGAATCCTGTGCCCATGGCCACATCACAAAAGAAGATATTAATATTACTAGCACAGACTGGTTCAGAACCATCTGTCTTACCAGAGGAGGTCGCTATACTTTAACTTGTTTTCCTTAGAGAAAACTTGATGATTTCTAAAGGGTTTTTGAAAAATGCAAAGAATGCCCTTTGCCTTCAATTTTTGCAAAAAAAAAAAAAGAAATCTATGAGACCTTAAAGAGAGAGATCCTCCCTAAGATCTATGCAGCTTGGCAGTACAAAGCCATGACACAAGGCAAAGATCAATAGGGCAACACCAGCAAACTTGATTTCGGGAGATGCCAGTGTTTGGTTCACTATGATGAAAACGCATTTGCTGCTGCTGCTGCTAAGTCACTTCAATCATGTCGGACTCTGTGCGACCCCAGAGACAGCAGCCCACTGGGCTCCCCAGTCCCTGGGATTCTCCAGGCAAGAACACTGGAGTAGGTTGCCATCTCCTTCTCCAGTGCATGAAAGTGAAAAGTGAAAGTGAAGTCACTCAGTCGTGTCTGCCTCCAGCCTACCAGGCTCCTATGTCCGTGGGATTTTCCAGGCAAGAGTGCTGGAGTGGGTTGCCATTGCCTTCTCCGAAAACACGTTTAATAGTTGTTTATTCCCCATTTATTCTCCACAGCCTCTAGTTTACACATTTATGGGCATCTAGTATATGTCAAGATCTTTGCTGGGGATTCAGATTTGAAAGACACCTCTCCCCATAGGTAATTTCAAAGAGAAATGGGAGGAAATGAAATCCTATCACTGTTCTCAAGTAGATAACGCATTGGTAACTGCTGACATAAGTTGTAAAGAGAAAAAATTTAAATTGCTTATAGTGAATTGTGATTGTATACTGAAGCTATGGGCTTCCCAAGTGACACTGAGTGGTAAAGAACTCAACTGTCATTACAGGAGATATAAAAGACTCCAGTTCAATCCCTGGGTTGGGAAGATCCCCTGGAGAAGGGCATGGCAACCCACTCCAATATTCTTGCCTGGAGAATCCCTACAGAGGAACCTGGCGGGCTACAGTCCACATGGGGAGTCAGACATGAGTGAAGTGATTTGCACAGTGAAACAGTTCATCTTATTTTTTATGCTATTGTTTGGGTCTTAGATTATAATATTAAAGAAAGGAGCAAGATAGAGATAAGGATTTTTTTCCTTTCTTTTTCTCCTAAACCTTTAACTCAATGAGGTAGTCTCTTGACTTTTTTTTTTAATCTGAAGAAACGCAAAGATTTTGTAAACACCTCTCTCTAAAAATAATTTTTTAAAAGCTGGTATGTAATGTAGCTTTTAATTTGATTTTGATAGCATGAAGCTAAATCATAACAGTATTACTCAAGTGTACAGGAGATAAACTACAGTGTTCTGTTTTAACTTTTAAAAAGACATTGCCAAGGTGATTTACATAATTGAAATTCTATATTTATAACTACAGATGTGTCACAAAATTCAGGCTAGCAGCCAGATTGTCAAAACTCTCACCAGTTTCATGAAAAGGAAGGTTTGCCCAAATTCTCACTGGTTGCCACATAAATAAGGCTGTTTTGGGAAACAGAGAATAAATGGAAGGTATTTTTATTTCAAGGCACCTGTAAAGATTTAAAGCACTAAAAAAAAAAAAAAGTCAAATAGAATACATGAAGGCCAAAAGGATGAAATAATCTGCTGCTATTAGCCTTTGATATTTGTAAATGTTGGAAAAACTTATGAGATATTTTAGACTGCTTTATTTAGACATCAGTTAAGGAGTCATTAAGAAATAAAAGGTTTAACCTATTACAGTTGGATTTTTATTTGTGGCCTTGGCAGCTTTAATGTCTATATGCTATGGATATGATTTTTTACACACAATATTTTTAGAAAGTACATTGATGTTCTTTTATTTGCCACATTCAATTTGATTGCAAAGGGTCCAAATCATTTTTCACTGGGTTCACTCAGTCTCCAGTGCTGTTTCTAAGAAAGGAAGAGAGTTTGAACATAAAGAATTCACTGAATTGACAGTGAAAACAATCTTTTCGAAATTTTGGCCCATTTTTGCTTTTATCTAAAAGAAAAAAATGACTAGCTCTTAGTAATGTATTTTAACTTATTTTCAGTGTTCTATAAAGTTAGATTTTTAGTTCTTTAATATATGAAAAAGGAGAACTAAAACCAACCTTAGTAGAGTATTATTTTCCATTTTGGAAACTTCAGTCTCTATTATGAGTGTATATGTTAAACTGTGTCTCCAGTAAAAAGATAGATGGATAAGTCCCAGTACCTCAGATGGTGACCATATTTGAAAATAGGGTCACTGAAGATGTAATTAGTTAATTGAAGATGTAATTGATTAATTTAATATGAGTTAATTCAATGTGACTGGTGTTCCCATAAAAGGAAAGACACACAGGGAGGAGACATAGAGGGAATATGACCTTACAAAGAAGAGCTGTTAAGCACATGTGAAGATACAGGCAGACTGACAGCAAGAGAAGATGGTCATGTGACGTCAGAGGCAAGGAGTGGAGGTGTGCTGCCATATGCCGAGGATTTACATCTCACTTGGTATTACCAGCAGCTGGAAGAGACAAGGAAGGACCGTCTCCTAGAAGACCTGAAGTGTACATGCCTGCAAGCATCTTGATTTCAGATTTTCAACCTCCAGAGTTGTGTGTGTCACTAAGTCCTGTCTCTTTGCAACCTCATGGACTGTAGCCCGCCAGGCTCCTCTGTCCTTGGGATTCTCCAGGCAAGAATACTGGAGTGGGTTGCCATTTCCTCTTCCAGGAGATCTTTCCAAACCAGGGATCAAACTTGTGGCTCCTGCGTCTCCCGCATTAGCAGACAGATTCTATGGACTTTTTGTCATTAGCGCCACCTGGGAAGCCCAGAGTTGTAATACAATAAATTTCATTTCTTTTAAGCCACCTCCCCTGAGGAAATTTGTTACAGTTACCTAGGAAACTAATACAATGGATCTGACAAGCATTCAGATTTTATGACTACAGCCATTGAAGAAGACATTCCTTGGAGATCTGATATGCCAGCCCAAGGACACACAACCACCAGCCAGTGCCTCCTTTACCAGCCTCAAGCAATACTATGGCAATCACTGCAGATGGTGACTGCAGCCATGAAATTAAAAGACGCTTACTCCTTGAAAGGAAAGGTATGACCAACCTAGATAGCATATTCAAAAGCAGAGACACTACTTTGCCAACAAAGGTCCATCTAGGCAAGGCTATGGTTTTTCCTGTGGCCATGTATGGATGTGAGAGTTGGACTGTGAAGAAGGATAAGTGAACTGTGGTGTTGGAGAAGACTCTTGAGAGTCCCTTGGACTGCAAGGAGATCCAACCAGTCCATTCTGAAGGAGATCAATCCTGGGATTTCTTTGGAAGCAATGATGCTAAAGCTGAAACTCCAGTACTTTGGCCACCTCATGTGAAGAGTTGACTCATTGGAAAAGACTCTGATGCTGGGAGGGATTGGGGGCAGGAGGAAAAGGGGACAACAGAGGATGAGATGTTTGGATGGCATCTCTGACTCAATGGACGTGAGTCTGAGTGAACTTCAGGAGTTGGTGATGGACAGGGAGGCCTGGCGTGCTGCGATTCATAGGGTTGCAAAGAGTCAGACACAACTGAGCAACTGAACTGAACTGAACTGAACTGAAGCAAATCCTCACCAATCGGGTAAGCAATTGTTTATCTTCATTCTCTTTGTTTTCCTTTTGCTCTGCAAGTGAACATCCCTGGTGGCTCAGATGGTATAGCGTCTGCCTACACTGTGGGAGACCTGGGTTCGATCCTTGAATCAGGAAGATCCTTTGGAGAAGGAAATGGCAACCCACTCCAGTACTCTTGCTTGGAAAATCTCATGGACGGAGATGCGTAGTATGCTACAGTCCATGGGGTCATAAAGAGTTGGACATGACTGAGCGACTTCACTTCACTTCACATTGCAAGTAATCATACCTGCAAACACATTTTTTCCTCTTTATATTGTCTTCATTTATTTCTTGATACCTTTCTTCCATATCTGCCATTATTATCCTCCTCATCCTCACAAAACTGTCTCATCTTTGCCAAGCCTATCTTAGATTAATAGCTTCAAAATCATATGGTCATCATAGCATTAAATGAGATTCAATCCCTGGTGGCTCACACAATAAAGAATCTGCGTGCAAAGCAGGAGACCAGGGTTCCATTCCTGGGTTGGAAAGATTCCCTGGAGAAGGGAATGGCTACCCACTCCAGCATTCTTGCCTGGAGAATTCCATAAACAGAAGAGCCTGGCGGGCTACAGTCCATGGGGTGGCAGAATCAGGCACAACTGAGAGACTAACACTTTCACTTTCACTTTTTGCAAGTAATCATACCTGCAAACACATTTTTTCCTCTTTATATTGTCTTCATTTATTTCTTGATACCTTTCTTCCATATCTGCCATTATTATCCTCCTCATCCTCACAAAACTGTCTCATCTTTGCCAAGCCTATCTTAGATTAATAGCTTCAAAATCATATGGTCATCATAGCATTAAATGAGATTCAATCCCTGGTGGCTCACACAATAAAGAATCTGCGTGCAAAGCAGGAGACCAGGGTTCCATTCCTGGGTTGGAAAGATTCCCTGGAGAAGGGAATGGCTACCCACTCCAGCATTCTTGCCTGGAGAATTCCATAAACAGAAGAGCCTGGCGGGCTACAGTCCATGGGGTGGCAGAATCAGGCACAACTGAGAGACTAACACTTTCACTTTCACTTCATAGCATACACACACACACACACACACATATATATATATATACACATATAAATTTCCCACTCTTTCTGCCAGAATCTTTCTAGGAGAATCCATAGGCACACAAAATATGGAAATACTATCATTTGCTTTTGAGATTTAAAGCTCATCTTAAGTTACTTTCAAATCAGTGATGCATTTCATTTGGTAAGAAAAATCCCTCAGGCCATTTTCTTAAGTGTCTGCCAGCAGAAATTTGATGTATAGAGTGGCTTCAACAAGCTGTGTACTCGCTCACCTTCTTTGATGAGCAGAGTCAGGTCTTTTTGAGATAATTGGTGTGGTTTCAGAGAAGGCAGTTGCACCCCACTCCAGTACTCTTGCCTGGAAAATCCCATGGGTGGAGGAGCCTGGTAGACTGCATTCCTTGGAGTCACTAAAAGTCAGACACGGCTGAGCGACTTCACTTTCACTTTTTACTTTCATGCATTGGAGAAGGAGATGGCAACCCACTCCAGTGTTCTTGCCTGGAGAATCCCAGGGGCGGGGGAGCCTGGAGGGCTGCTGTCTATAGGGTCGCACAGAGTTGGACACAACTGAAGTGACTTAGCAATAGCGGTGTGGTTTCAGGGGTTAAACATTCCTTCAGATTGAGGAATGCTTTAGTTAGCGTGAAGACAAAGCTATTATAACAATGTGGCCCTAAAATACAGAGTTTAAAGAAAACAAGTTTATTTTTCACTCACATAACTTCCAGCAGTAAATACTGTAGATCGGCAGAAAGGTTTGGTCCATGCAGTCACTTAAGGTCCAGGGTTTTCTCAGTCTTTTAAATTTTTTTACTCTTAGGCATTTTCCTCATCTAAATGTTCAAAGCTATGCTTCTTACAAGAGGCAGAGACAGGGATGCCTGATTTTTTAACCCTTAGAACTAGAATTAGAACTCATCACATCTGCTTAAATTCTGCTGGCAAGAACTTGACTCTTGACCCATATGACTAAATTAGTTTCAAGAGGGCCCATGAAACATAAATTTTCCCTGGGCAGGCATATTTCTAGTTACGACTTTCATACAGAGGAAAGTGAGAAAAGATTTCAGTGAACAGTCGCCATCTCTTCCAAAGGGATACTACCAATATAAATTGAAATATTTGTTTTCCATTAGGAATTTAAATGATTTAGTCTACAGAGGCCTGCAAAGACAAACTGAAACAATTTCAACTTAAAATAATACTGGCATTAAAGGTGTCATGCTATCTCTTATCAATATACTTCATATCCTTTAAGCATTTTCAAAACAAAATTTTATCTCCAACTTTAAGATTCAGTTAGTTTCCATCTGGAATGATCCTGACAAATAATATGGCAAGTAAATTAGGTATCATTTCATAAATTCATTGAAAGGACCAAAGCAGGAAATACAGAGCAAAGTCTATGGATTTTCCCAGAACATCTCTCCTGAGAACAATAGAAAATGTTTAGGGCTGCAAGAGAAAGAAACTTCAGTAATAATGGTTGTCTTCTTCCCTACTGGTTAGGAAGGAAAGAGAGAGATGGGAGAGAGAGCTCCTCATAAAACAAAACAAACTTATTAATAAGTGGAGAAGTGCAAGAACAACAATGACACTGATTTTCTAGAGAAATAAATTTGGAGGTCAGAGGAAAAAACCAGTTCTTGTCTGTAATAATCCCTCTATCCCCTTCCCTTGCTATAGCCACTCGTTTCAGGAAACACACTCACTCAGGAGGACAGTGCAGATGGTGGAGTGTGGTTCACTACACCCACGGGCCCAAGGCAGAGTCTCCTCTTAGCCAAGGACCCTGACCAGTTTTTGTGAAAAACTTATATACCCTAAGTGTACATACTCAAGTCCACCTCTCCAAATTCCTTGAAATTAGTCTGAACAAAGGAAAAGAGATACAAAGTTAACCCGCGATTCTTAAGTGTAAGTAGTCAACAGTGGACAATTATCAATAGGGTTGTGGTCACACCTCAATAAGCACAGTAGAATGTATGATTCCATTTGGTCACACAGATAATTAGGGTATTCTTTTAGGCCCCAGAGAGCGATGGGACTCTTCCTTCCAGAAGCCTGGTTTTCCAGTTGGCATGTCCTTTCTATAGATTCTGGGCGTATAGCTCAAAGTCCACGGTCAGGCCCAAGATGGGAGTCCTGCTTTCAAGATGGAACTTGTTCTGTCTGTTTCCTCCTTCACCCTCAGTGAATTGCTTTTCTGGTTCTATACCATTTTTGATTGATACATATATATTCCCCTCATGAAGTTTCTGTGTCCATGTTTTTCATTGGCTCAATAAAGCAGTTGTTAGCCAGCTTTGCAAATTATAGCACCTATTATTTTGGTTTTATTTCATTAGACAAACAGCTTCCTAAAAAGTGTTTCCTGCTATATCTACATTTTGGAAATCAAATTAAATTTGTATTGATTCTGGATTTTGTTAGCAGTTGTTTTTATGTGTTGCTTTCCCCCTGAGTTATTTATAGTGTTCCTAGGTGCTCTGGGACAGAACAAAAAAAGGTTGGAAATCATGCTCTCAAAGAGTTACAATTGCAGTTGTGATCAGTGCATTTCTCCAAGCCCAGGCAGAAAAAGATAACAGCCATCATTTGGGCGTTTAAATTCTTCCGTTGTATTTGCAGAGATCTCATCATAAAGTATTTCTCTAACACACCACACTGTGTGAAACCATTTTCTCAAGTAGAATGAAAACACTCAAACTTCTGTCCTAGTAATGGCAATGAGTGATGACAAGAAACTTTATTATCAAAGAGGTTTAACTGTGTCCTTTACACTATATTTACTGAAATAAGGAAGACAATTGTACTGTTTCAGAAAATAAAATTAACTCTACCAAGAAGACCAAACCTGAAATCCAATAAACCAATGCTTTGGGGTAACTCTCCATCTAAAATTTAAGCTAATCAGCATGTTGTTTAGTCCCCAAGTCTTGTCTGACTCTTTGTGACTCTGTGGACCATAGCATACCTTTCCATTCTGTCCTCTAGTATCTTCTGGAAGTTGCTCAATTTCATGTCCACTGATGCTGTCTAACCATCTCATCCTCTGTTTCCCTCTTCTGCTTCTGCCTTCACTCCTTCCCAGCATCAAGGTCTTTTCCTGTGAGCCGGCTCTTCCCATCAGGTGCCCAAAGCATTGGAGCTTCAGCACCAGTACTTCTAGTGAAAATTCAGGACTGAGCTCCTTTAGGATTGACTGGTTTGATCTCCTTGCAGTATAAGGGATTCTCAAGAGTCTTCTCCAGCACCATAATTCAATAGAATCAATTCTTCAGTGCTCAGCCTTCTTTATGGTCCAATTCTCACATCTGTACATGACCAATGGAAATGTCAGCATACTGTTGTGGAAAATGTTCCTGGTATATCTATTTGCCCTTCTTCTTCACTGTGAGCAGGTCTAACTTTGAATGGCCAGAGCTCCTACACTGTTTTGCCTGAGTATTTCCTCTGGTCTCCTGAGCAGATTCTACAGACAAAGCCAAACTAGCCTCTGTGTTAAGCAAGTTCATGGGGACACAAATAAGTCTCCCAGGAGCAACGTTGTTGGTAATAGAACTCTCTAGTTATGTTTTATGCTTTTCTCAGAGTTCCTCTGAAAGATTAAGCAAGTGCTTCCTAATATACATCATATTAATAATCCATATCTCCTTCTTATCAGTACACTTTACTACTAGTACAACCTTGAATCATCTCCCAATCTTCTTATATCTTAATCCTTGACCCAGGGTAAGAATCTGTGAGAATGGAAACCGAGATCAACCCCAATCATTGAGCATTCTGGTAAATCATTGTTTATTATTCCTTTCCATAAAAGTGAAAGCATTAGTCATTCAGCTGTGTCTGACTCTTTGCAACCCCATGGGCTGTAGCCCGCTAGGCTCCTCTGTCCATGGAATTCTCCAGACAAGAATACTAGAATGGGTAGCCATTCCCTTCTCCAGAGGGTCTTTCTGATCCAGGGATGTAATACAAATCTCCTTCATTTTAAGTGGATTCTTTACCATCTGAGCCACCAGGGAAGCCCCATATAGAGATCTGTTTTCCTTAGCTCTATGTTAGCTCAGCATAACTACTACATGTGATGACTAAGCTATCAAGATGACTAAGTCCTTAAATACCATCAGGTATTCCTGTTCTCTGTTTTACAGATGAGGAAACTGAAGCAAAGAGATAAATTGTTTCTCTTTAGTGGTGGAGCCTAGTGCTAAAGAATACAGAGTCAAGTTAGTTGGATTATTTGGCTTAAATCTTGACTCTACCTACTTATTAGCATGCATTGAGTTCAGTTCAGTTGCTCAGTCTTTTCTTCAGTGCTCAGCTTTCTTCACAGTCCAACTCTCAGATCCATACATGACCACTGGAAAAACCATAGTCTTGACTAGACAGACCTTTGTTGGCAAAGTAATATCTCTGCTTTTGAATATGCTCTCTAGGTTAGTCATACCTTTCCTTCCGAGGAGTAAGTGCCTTTTAATTTCATGGCTGCAGTCACCATCTGCAGTGATTTTGGAGCTCAGGTTAGTCATAACTCTCCTTTCAAGAAGTAAGCATTAGCATTAGATAAATGTGGAAGTAGGACGTGTGTCTAAAGGATGTAAAATTTGAAAAAAGAAATGGTTCTTGATTTCAAGTGAAGTGAAACTGAATTAGCACCAGATGAATAATCAGAGGAAGAGAAGGGTTTTATATATAGAGAGAGACAATATAGAAATCATCAATAATAGTATACAAACATAAATCTAGACTGCAGAATGTTACATTCTAAAGAGCACAAGCTCGTGAGTTAGACCATTTCACTTGAATCTCCATATCTTATTGGCTAAGTGATGCTGGGTAGTTTGCTTAAGCTTTCCTTGCTGCCAAACCCTCATCTGAAAAATGGGAGATGATGATAAAATAATAGGATCCAGCCCAGAGGATTCAAAAGGATAATACATATAAAGTAACCAGGGCAGACTAAACTCACTGAATTGATTTCCATTATGACTTTTGGCAAAGTAGCAGCAGAGGAGAAATTCCAGGTTCAAAACTCTCCCCATCATTCATCATACCCCATCAGTAACGATGGGAATTAACATTTAAATCCATATCTATGGTGTAATTGTGTGTGTGCATGCTGAGTCTCCTCAAACTCTTTGTGATCCCATGGGCTCTAGCCTGCCACGCTCCTCTGTCCATGAAATTTTTCAGGCAAGAATACTGAAGTGGATTGCCATTTTCTCCTCCAGAAGGTCCTCCCAACCCAGGGATCAAACCTGCGTCTCCTGAGTCTCCTGCATTGGCAGAAAGCTTCTTTATCACTGCCACCTGGGAAGCACAAGGTATAATTACTGCAACAAATTAAAATCTTCCTTCTTAATACTGGTACCCAACTAATTCATTCTCCTCAAGAATGTTTTTTCTCATTTAATATATGCTAAAATACTATTTATTTTATAGCATTTTTCCCTTCCTGACACAAAGTAGACCAACTGTTATATAGCGTTTTCTCCACTTAATAATCTGAGCTCCTTAAATTTATGCTGGATTAGGAGAATTGAAGCTGTAAAACCTAACATACAATAGCAAAATACACCATGTAACTTTAAATACACCATGTGAATACAGTGTGTAAGTTCAGGATAAGCTCATGATAAACTTTATTTTATAATTTAAAAATTCCAATAAGCAAATAAGCAGCAATAAATATATAATGAGCTGATGCAGCTATGTCTTTCATTCTTTAGTGAATGAATTTCTCACTCCTGGAAGCTGTATTGCTTCTTCAATAGTCTTGGTTCCCCATATTCATGTATTCTTCAAGTATTTTTCTTAAAAAAAATTTACCATAATGTTTTGAAAACTCTTCTCAAGCAAATGACTGCAATTGAGACTAGGAAAGTGTAGAAAGCTTCCTCAAATTTACCTTCCATACTCGTTTAATTAGAAGAGACTCAGGAGAGACATAAAAATAAAATTATTGACTCATCTGAAATTAAAAGATGCTCATTGTATTTTCTTCAAGAAATGTAGCATGATTCTTGTTAAATAATGATTTTCCAATTTTAATTACATTAAATTCTATCTTCCTAAATTCCTGCTGTCATTCTAATTAAAGGGAAAATTCTCATTTTCTGTGAAGGTTTGTTTTGGTATAGTTAAACCATTTCCATATAATGTTCCAGAGGTGTTTTATACTCTGACAATTTTTTTTAATGAAAGATTAAAATGCTTAAAATTCCTTGCAGGTGCTATGTAAGATAAGACTTGTATACTTGCTACAGCACTTAACTCAATGAGGAAAAAAAGTCAGATGTACATATTGCTAAAAAAACATAAACACACCAGTTAGTGCAACCAAGTATTGTTATTTATTTTTTAAAAATTCCTTGTGAACAGATCCAAAATCTTAGACACAGTCTTTGCTCTTTTTACTGGAGTATAATTGCTTTTGGAGGACAGCATGGCAACCCACTCCAGTAATCCTGCATGGAGAATCCCCATGGACAGAGGAGCCTGGCAGGAGGGCGTCTATCATCCATGGGCTCGTACAGAGTCAGACACTGCTGAGGCAACTTAGCATACACAATCGCTTTATAATGTTGTGTTAGCTTCTGTAATACAAGGAAGTGTATATGTTTACATATATCAGCTAAATGTATATATATATACTCTTCCTCTTGAGTCTGACTGCCCCAGTCCACCAATTTAGGTCATGACAGAGGACTGAACTGAGCTTCCTGTGATTCCCACTAGCTATCTATTTTACACATGATAGTGTATAGATGGATAGCATTGACACATACATGTCAATACTACTCTCCCAATTTGTCCTATTCCTTACTATCCCTTCTCCCCACTGTGTCCAAAAGCTTATTCTATAGAGAGACATAGATGACCTAGAGACTTTCAAACAGAATGAAAGTGAAATCAGAAAGAGAAAAATAAATATCATATATTAATGCATTTATGTGGAAACTAGAAAAATAGTACCTGTTGCAGGGCAAGAATTAAACATGTTCTTGAGAGTAAGCAACATCCTGTAGAGCAAGACACCGTCGTCACTGTTTTTCCTAGTAGCTTTTCTCCCTTATTCCTCAAAGATGTTACAAACTTTGTTCAACTACTTCAGTTCAGCTCAGTTGCTCAGTTGTGTCCAACTCTGTGATCCCACGGACTTCAGCACATCAGGCTTCTCTATCCATCACCAACTCCCAGAGCTTGCTCAAACTCATGTCCATTGAGTCATTGATGCCATCCAACCATCTCATCCTCTGTCGTCCCCTTCTCCTCCTGCCTTCAATCTTTCCCAGCATCAGGGTCTTTTCCAATGGCCAAAGTGTTTGTTTCAGCTCTAGTATCAGTCCTTTCAATGAATATCCAGGACTGATTTCCTTTAAGATGGACTGTTTGGATCTCCTTGCAGTCCAAGGAACTCTCAAGAGTCTTCAACACCACAGTTCAAAAGCATCAATTCTTCGGCACTCAGCCTTCTTCACAGTCCAACTCTCACATCCATACATGACCACAGGAAAAACCACAGCTTTGACTAGACGGACCTTTGTTGGTAAAGTAATGTTTCTACTTTTTAATATGCCGTCTAGGTTAGTTATAGCTTTTCTTCCAAGGAGTAAGCGTCTTTTAATTTCATGGCTGCAGTCACCATCAGCAGTTTCTTTTGGAGCCCAAGAAAATAAAGTCTCTCACTGTTTCCACTGTTTCCCTATCTATTTGCCATGAAGTGAGGGGACCAGATGGCATGATCTTAGTTTTTTTATTTTGAGTTTTAAGCCAGCTTTTTCACTCTACTTTTTCACCGTCATCAAGAGGCTTTTTAGTTCTTCTTCACTTTCTGCCATAAGGGTGGTGTCATCTGTATATCTGAGGGATTTGAGCTTATGCTTCATCCAGCCCAGCATTTTTCATGATGTACTCTGCATAAAAGTTAAATTAGCAGAGTGACAATGTACAGCTTTGACGTACTCCTTTCCCAATTTGGAACAAGTCTGTTGTTCCATGTCCAGTTTTAACTGTTGCTTCTTAACCTGCAATACAAATTTCTCCGGAGGCAGGTTAAGGTAGTCTGATATTCCCATCTCTTTAAGAATTTTCTACAGTTTACTGCGATCCACACAGTCGAAGGCTTTATCATAGTCAATGAAGCAGAAGTAGATATCTTTCTTGAATTCTCTTGCTTTCTCTATGATCCAAGGGATGTTGGAAATTTGATCTCCGGTTCCGCTGCCTTGTCTAAATCCAGCTTGAGCATCTGGAAGTTCTCAGTTCATGTATTGTTGAAGCCTAACTTGGAGAATTTTGAGCATTACTTTGCTAGCATGTGAGATGAATGCAACTGTGTGGTAGTTTGAACATTCTTTGGCATTGCTTTTCTTTGGGATTAGAATGAAAACTGATTTTTTTCCAGTCCCTTGGCCACTGTTGAGTTTTCCAAGTTTGCTGGCATGTTGAGTGCAGCACTTTCACAGCATCATCCTTTACACTTTGAAATAGCTCATCTGGAATTCCATCACCTCCACTAGCTTTGTTCATAGTGATGCTTCCTACTGCCCACTTGACTTGGCACTCCAAGATGTCTGGCTCGGTGACTGATTACACCATTGTGGTTATCTGGGTCATTAAGATCTTTTTTTGTGTAGTTCCTCTGTGTATTCCTGTCACCTCTTCTTGATATCTTCTGCTTCTCTTAGGTCCATACTATTTTTGTCTTTTATTGAGCCCATCTTTGCATGAAATGTTTCTTTGGTATCTCCAATTTTCCTGAAGAGATCTCTATTCTTTTCCATTCTATTGTTTTCCTCTATTTGTTTTGCACTGTTCACTTAGGAAGGCTTTCTTATCTTAAGCTCAACTACTTATGGGTGTTTATTTCTCAAATTTGAGGATAATCTTCTGTGATCGTGGACTGAATAGCTTATAGGACTGTGATTGTATGGTTTCTTTCAATAGATATATTTTAAGCTGTTAGCATTAACAACATATGTAAGTAGGAAATAGAATTCAAGGATACAACCTATGAAAAGAAACATTCCCTGTTTTCAAGCAAAATAAAACAGAGTGAACATAGTACAGATTAATGATCAGAATCAGATGTGTTTAATTTTTGTTGTTGTTTAGTGTCTATGTCATGCCTGCCTCCTTTACAACCCCTTGCGCTGTAACCTGCGAGGCTCCTCTTTCCATGGGATTTCCTAGGCAAGAATATTCGAGTGGGTTGCCCTTTCCCTGTCCAGGGGATCTTCCTGACCTCTGGATTGAACCCACGTCTCCTGCATTGGCAGGTGAATTCTTTATCACTGAGACACCAGGGAAGCCCTGATTTGTTTTATATATAGAGGGAGAAAATAGTGATATTTTCAGCACATAGCCATACACCAAAAACTCCAATTAAAAATTCATTTATCTCTTCTCAAGTGCACTTAAAAACTACTTTTTGAGCACCTGATACAGTTAAACCATAGTATACATGTTGGTAATACAAAGACTAATAAACTTCAATTGCTATAATAGAGATACAACATGTTTGAAATTACCTTAATATGGTATAGCATGTGATAAATAGAACTCAGAAAACAGATGTAAAATCAATGCATTTTGGGAACCTGTATGAGAGATAATATTTCAATCTGGGAAGTTCAGGGATATTTCATGAAAAAGTATGGTTTGAAAATATTAACTAATGCCTAAATATATTTTTAACTAAATAAATATGTTTTTCCTACCTAATATAAGCCTACCCCAAGTAGAATTATACAAAAAACCCAAAATATTAGCCATGTCCCTCAGGGGCTCAATAACAAATAGAGGAATAGAGAAAACTGATATATAATTAATAAGAATATGATGTGCTTGCTAATAAAATTGAGAAACATGACAAGATGCATTGAAACACCAAGACCATGATCGGCTCCTGTGCATCATGCTTAATTGAATGAAGAATGCAAAATTTTGGCATTTTGGAAGATGGTACTAAGAGGGGAAAAGGAGAATTTTTTTTAAGAGAGGAAAAGAACATGATTAGAATTGTTACAGAGAGTTGAGATTTGGAGAAAGGGGTATAGTAAGGATGATCAAACTAGTCAATTTTAAGAGAAGTAAACCCTGATTATTCACTGGACACACTAATGCTGAAGCTCCAATACTTTGGCCACCTGATGCAAAAAACTGACTCACTAGTAAAGACCCTGATGCTGGGAAAGATTGAGGGTGAAAGGAGAAGAGGAAATTAGAGGATGAGATGGCTAGATGGCATCACCAATTCAATGGACATGAGCTTGGGCAAACTTCAAAAAGTGCTGAGAGACACAGAGCTTGGTGTGCTCCAGTCCATGGGGTCACAAAGAGTCAGACATGACTTAGGGACTGAACAACAACAAGAGATGACGTTGTTGTTAAAGTTTACTAACAAGTTAACAAGTATATTAAAATAAGAAATTTTAAAACATGAAATACAACATAACTCTACTACCCTATCTTTCCAATGAAATCTCCATAGAAATCTAAATTGCTTTTTTAAATTATTAAAATTATTTTTGTTGGCTTTTAATGTACAAGATCTTTATTTATTATTACCATTTTTGTTTTAATATTTTGGCCATGCCAAGTAACATGTGGGATCTTAGATCCCCAACCAGGAATTGAACCTGTGCCCCTCAAAATGGCAGCACAGAGTCTTAACCACTGGAACACCATGAAAGTCCCTTGAAATTATTTTTGGAGTTGGCTTTTTTTCTAGGTGCTATGAGACAGGCCTCAGCTATATATTCAGTGAAGGTTATAATCTTAAAGTGTACAGTGACAGGTAACTATGTCCCAAAGAGATTTCAAATTACCACATTCAAGAACAAACTGTATCTTCATTCCCCAAAGCTAATACTCTTGCAGTGTTCCCCATCTAGGTGAAGGGTGCACATGCTGAACTGATTCCCTAAACCAGAAGCCTGAGTACTACCTTTACCTTCTCTTCTCTCCTCACTCACTAAATCCAATCAGTAAAGCTGCTTCCAGGCAGCTTAATAGGATATATACCCTCTAACTCCTTTCACCTCTGTCTACCCCACATCATGAAATCATGCCCCCATCAATTTACTCAAGTATTACTGCGTTCGTCTCTTACTTGTATCTTCCCCAACCTCATTCTCCCTTTCAGGCTGTTTCCCACATTGCAACCATAGTGAACTTACTGTTGTGCAAAATTGATCATGTCAGATGTGTAGCAGCTGATGAGTAGAAGGAGCAAACTGGCAAGACAAGGAAACCAGAGGCTCTAGATAGAAAGCTGGAAACAAAAAGACCTTAAAGAACCCTGACCTCAGCTGCTTCATTTAGCAAGAGAAGACTGAGGTCCAATAAGTCAACAAACACAATGTGCCCAACAGATACACAGGCACGGAACAAAGGTATTTCATTCTGTTATCTGCTTTCCTGGCCATATCCCTCAAGTTTTGATATCTAGAACTGCATGGTCACTCTTTTCCCTGGCTCTTGAAAAATAATTGTTTGCTCATTTTATTATTTTCCAAATTAACAAAGCACAGGTTTCCCTGGTGGCTCAGATGGTAAAGAATCTGCCTGTAATACAGGAGATCCAGGTTTGCTCCTTGGGTCAAGAAGATCCCCTGGAGAAAGGAATGGCAACCCACTCCACTATTCTTGCTGGGAGAATTCCATGGACAGAGGAGCCTGGTGGGCTACATACAGCCCATGGGGTTGCAGAGACTTAGACATGACTAACATGACTAACACTTTCACTTTCCACATAGCTTGAGAAAAACAAGAGGCATAAACATGATTTAAATATTAAGTCAGTAAAGAAATGGGTAGTTGGCACCCATGGAGGAGAACCATCCAGTGCATTCTGAAAATAATGTTAGCACAAAGCTGTCTCCTAAATTGATGGAGTTCAACTGTAGTATAAGAGGCCTATATAATATAAAAGAATGCTTACACTAATTTCATACAGATTTTTCCTTTCTTAGAGAATGGGCTGCTAGATGCTAAGGTTATATTTTTATTTGCCACCTTCTGGATATATTATTAGAGCAAGTATAGGCATTGAGGGGCTTCCTTTGTGGCTCAGACAATAAAGAATCTACCTGAAATTCAGGAGACCTGAGTTCAATCTCTGGGTCAGGAAGATTCCCTGGAGGAAGGCATAGCAATCCACTCCAATATTCTTGCCTTTAGAATTTCATGGACAGAGATCTTGGCAGGCTATAGTTTACGGGTTCGCAAAGAGTCAGACATGATGAGTGACTAACACACACACACACACACATACACACACACAGGTACTGAGACAGTAAACACCATGGATTCCTGAATTCACTTGTACCACACATTAACGTGATCCATGTAATTTTCAGGGAAGGTGGGCTACAAAATACATGCTCAGTCAATAGCTAGAGCATGAAATAGCCTTTTAGTCACCTTTCATGATGTCAGATGGGGAAGAAATGTTACAAGAGAATTCTCCCCTTAACAAGGAAATCCAGCAAAAGAGTCAAGATGTAGAGAGAAAGAAAGGCAATTCTCAGAAGGCAAAATGAGATTTTTGTAAACTTTGTTTTCTTAAATCCTCTCTCAGAGGACTTAAGTCAATGTCTTATTTTATCCAAATTGCTTTTCACTTATGTAACTATTATTAGAGTTGTTGAGTTTTGCTTGAACGTGTTGTGGATCCTGTGGTTCCCACGTTTTGTCAAAAACAGTCACCTGAAATATTTCTGTGGGTTGAGATATGCAATGAATTTAGCTGGCTGTTTGAAAACTCCCCTGATTCTGTTAGCTGTTTGCTCTGTTTTCCTGCTGTTTCTCATCGTTCCTCTCTAATTTTGAATGTGGTTAAGGGAAAGAAAGGCAAAATAAAAGTCTATTTTGAAGCGAATGACACCACCCATGACTAACTATATACAGTATTTGTGACTTTGGACAGTTTTATTATTGCACTCTCCAGGGCCCACAGCTTGCTGCTACTAAATAAGAAATCTCCATTGTGTATTTTTATGGCCTAAATTCACACATTGTTATATATAATATTTGTCTTTTACTGAATGCTTGGATCCCTCTGTCTCTCTCTCTCACTCCTTTTCTTTAGATGCAGAAAAATGGAGAATAATGGTAATAGAACAACAGTATTTTATTTTTGGGGATTTCCATGCTATATCTTCTTAAAGCCAACCACAACCATTTATATAAGTAGAAAAAAATATGACTTGAAAATCAAACATGAAGGAGATAGGCAGGAAGGCAACCCATTCCAGTACTCTTGCCTGGAAATGGACAGAGGAGCATAATAGGCCACAGTCCATGGACTGTAGGTCGCAAAGAGTCGGACACGACTGAGCGACTTCATTTCACTTCATACGGTTTCAGGAGGCTTCTTTGGTAGCTCCACTTGTAAAGAATCTGCCTGCAATGCACGAGATCCCGGTTTAATTCCTGGGTGGGGAAGATCCCCTGGAGAAGGCTACCTTCTCCAGGATTCTTGGGCTTCCCTGGTGGTTCAGACAATAAAGAATATGTCTGAAAGGCAGGAGACCTGGGTTTGATTCCTGAGTTGAGAAGATACCCTGGAGGAGGGCATGGCAACCCACTCCAGTATTCTTGCCTGGAGAATCCCATGGACAGAGGAGCCTGGTGGGCTATAGTCTGTGGGGTCACAGTCACATAAAACTGAGCAAGTAAGCACAGCATATGGTTTCAGGAGTGAGACAGAGAGAGAACAGGGAAACTAAGATTGCATTGCTGTGCACAAATATAAAGAATAACTTGTTAGTTTTGATTCTGTTTTTAAAAAAAAACAATGCATGAAGCTGATTTAACAATGTAGCTTATGACCTTAAAATGCTGGGTTTATTTCTGAATCATCAAGCATCTCCTCAGTTCCCCAGAAGAGTCATCATGTCTTGTTAAGAACAGAACACGCCCTGGTAAATTAATAGGTTAATAAATAAAACTGTACATTTAGAAGTGGCACAATGCAGTTGGTGAAGTCTTGCCTAGGAAGACGAAACCTGCTTGGTGATGTAGGACAAAAATACTGAAGCTGCTTAGTGATTCGGTTTCCTCTGGTACCAGCTAGCAAGAATATAATCCCTTTGAAAACTTGTTTTAATGATGGCCGATGGTTGTGTTGGTACAGCAGGGATTTTATATCATTAGTGTAGGGCTGGGCACAGTGGTAAACCATAAGTATCTAGTTCTACATCGCATATCAGTCACTTGGTTTTTACCACTGAAGCATGGATGCCAGGTTCTGGAGACACGCTGCCCTGATTTAACAGGCAGGAGCAGACACGGTAGAAGCATCATCAAGGTGACTCCAAAAGAGAAAAGGCCACTGTGAGCTCTCTCCCCAACTTCCTGGGTAGATTTCCATCTCACTGCTGTCTAGGGTGCAGCGACACGTCATGGAGGATTTTCTGTAAGCCATATTTTTGACATTCTGCACTTGTTCATGGTGTGCACCAGACAGGAACATATGGTTCCAAATGTCTGTGGCAGTTGTGTAGAGGACACAACAGAAAGAGTTGCTTCATGTGAAAATAAAATAAAAAGGAGAAATCTGGAAAGCAATAAGTAGCCACTGAAGAGCCAAGATCAAGTTGCCTATTACTTCAAGTTGTCAGAGGGAAAGAAATGTAGAGAGAGTGAAAACATTGATATTGTCTACAGCTGTGATTTAAAATGTTCTCATTACTTATCATAGAACTATTCAATGACAAAAATCAGTATTACTCTAGGAATGTTGGTTGCTTGTCTAAGTAATTTTATAGAACATAGGTATTTTGTAATAATGCTTTACAGAGGAGTTTCTCTTTGAGGATTTTAAAAAATAAATAAAATCAGTTGATACACTGGCATGGTTTCCTGTGTGAATTTTTCAGGTCAATAATCTGTATTGTGGTGGGAAGAAACTTGTTTACCTTGCCCTGGGATAAATATCTGCCTAACTGGGTTTTTATCTGTTCTTTCCTTATGTCATCAGCTTTCAGTGATCACGTCACATGCCCCAAATATCTGAGCTGCACAGAGGAAGGCATTTCTGTTCTCACTCATTTAGGATCCAGTGGCTTTCTGTGACTGTCATCACCCTGCTCTCACCTTGCTCTTATGCTACAGATGATTCAAAAGCAATTAGTCTTAGACTTGGGAATGCTTTTAAAACTGACTGGCCATGGACAAACTCAGGACATTTTAATCAAGTGATGTCTTACAACACATCTGCTTCCTAAATGAGGAGGTATGCCACCTTCTTGAAGCAGAAAATCGCTTGTCATAAAGAAAAGGGATATTAATGTGTTTCTTGTAACTCTGGCCTACATTGCTGTGACCAGCACAGTAAGAATAAGATTAACCATCCAAGCTTGAAAAGTAATAAATATCAAATAAGTATGAGCTAGCTAAAAAATGACAGGGTACATGGATACATGTTAGTTGCTCAGTCGTGTCTACCCTTTGTCGTGTCCACTCTTTGTGACCCCATGGATTGAAGTCACCAGGGTCCTCCTTGTCCATGGACTTCTCCAGGCAAAAATACTGGAGTGGGTAGCCTTTCCCTTCTCCAGGGGATCTGCCCAACCCAGGGATCGAACCCAGGTGTCCTACACTGCAAGCAGATTCTTTACCATCTGAGCCATCGGGGAAGACTGGGCTAGCTAAAAACCAACAAGATAGGTAAAGTAGATTAAAAATATGGAGAAATAACTAGGGAAATAAACTTCCAGTTGTCCTCAGAAGCAGGCAGAGGTGAGAATTCAATTATTATAAGTGAATTTGGGAGTTCATTTGAAGAAGGACCATTAAGAGTGAAAGTAAGGGGCAGGAAAAGAGAAGAAAGCTGATAAAAGATGCATTACCCAGCAAGTGATTTCCACAGGCAACTGGAACAGAACTCTTCTGGGAAACTCTGGGAGAAGGTGTAGAATACAGTTCAGGGTTCTCCCAGGTAATGGGCAGATTCCAAGATACTGGATCTAGATTTAACCTCCCAGCTCCCACAGTGAAAAAGAAGAAGCAAGAGGAAGCGAATGCGAAGGAGGAGGAGAAGAGAAGGTGCAGGGCAGGAACAGTGACACAGAGTTAGGAACAGGTCTGGGGGTAGGAGAAGAGGTGTGATGGAAGGGAGACGAGAGCTGATGTACACGCACTGTGGTATGTAAAACAGGACCCTGCTGTACCGCACGGGGAGCTCAGCTCGGTGCTCTGTGATGACCAGAGGGCTGGGATGGCGGTGAGGGCAGAGAGGGAGGTTCAAGAGAGAGGGCATGTGTGTATCCATACAGCTGATCCACTTCATTGTACAGTGGAAGCTAACAGAATAATATAAAGAAACTGTGCCCCCAAGTGGAAAAAAAAAAAGAGAGAGAGAGAGAAAGAAAGTAGAGGAGAGAGGAGGGAAAAGAAAGAAAATTCAAGTTGCCTATTACTTCAAGTTGTCAGAGGGAAAGAAATGTAGAGAGAGTGAAAACATTGATATTGTCTACAGCTGTGATTTAAAATGTTCTCATTACTTATCATAGAACTATTCAATGACAAAAATCAGTATTACTCTAGGAATGTTGGTTGCTTGTCTAAGTAATTTTATAGAACATAGGTATTTTGTAATAATGCTTTACAGAGGAGTTTCTCTTTGAGGATTTTAAAAAATAAATAAAATCAGTTGATACACTGGCATGGTTTCCTGTGTGAATTTTTCAGGTCAATAATCTGTATTGTGGTGGGAAGAAACTTGTTTACCTTGCCCTGGGATAAATATCTGCCTAACTGGGTTTTTATCTGTTCTTTCCTTATGTCATCAGCTTTCAGTGATCACGTCACATGCCCCAAATATCTGAGCTGCACAGAGGAAGGCATTTCTGTTCTCACTCATTTAGGATCCAGTGGCTTTCTGTGACTGTCATCACCCTGCTCTCACCTTGCTCTTATGCTACAGATGATTCAAAAGCAATTAGTCTTAGACTTGGGAATGCTTTTAAAACTGACTGGCCATGGACAAACTCAGGACATTTTAATCAAGTGATGTCTTACAACACATCTGCTTCCTAAATGAGGAGGTATGCCACCTTCTTGAAGCAGAAAATCGCTTGTCATAAAGAAAAGGGATATTAATGTGTTTCTTGTAACTCTGGCCTACATTGCTGTGACCAACACAGTAAGAATAAGATTAACCATCCAAGCTTGAAAAGTAATAAATATCAAATAAGTATGAGCTAGCTAAAAAATGACAGGGTACATGGATACATGTTAGTTGCTCAGTCGTGTCTACCCTTTGTCGTGTCCACTCTTTGTGACCCCATGGATTGAAGTCACCAGGGTCCTCCTTGTCCATGGACTTCTCCAGGCAAAAATACTGGAGTGGGTAGCCTTTCCCTTCTCCAGGGGATCTGCCCAACCCAGGGATCGAACCCAGGTGTCCTACACTGCAAGCAGATTCTTTACCATCTGAGCCATCGGGGAAGACTGGGCTAGCTAAAAACCAACAAGATAGGTAAAGTAGATTAAAAATATGGAGAAATAACTAGGGAAATAAACTTCCAGTTGTCCTCAGAAGCAGGCAGAGGTGAGAATTCAATTATTATAAGTGAATTTGGGAGTTCATTTGAAGAAGGACCATTAAGAGTGAAAGTAAGGGGCAGGAAAAGAGAAGAAAGCTGATAAAAGATGCATTACCCAGCAAGTGATTTCCACAGGCAACTGGAACAGAACTCTTCTGGGAAACTCTGGGAGAAGGTGTAGAATACAGTTCAGGGTTCTCCCAGGTAATGGGCAGATTCCAAGATACTGGATCTAGATTTAACCTCCCAGCTCCCACAGTGAAAAAGAAGAAGCAAGAGGAAGCGAATGCGAAGGAGGAGGAGAAGAGAAGGTGCAGGGCAGGAACAGTGACACAGAGTTAGGAACAGGTCTGGGGGTAGGAGAAGAGGTGTGATGGAAGGGAGACGAGAGCTGATGTACAGGCACTGTGGTATGTAAAATAGGACCCTGCTGTACCGCACGGGGAGCTCAGCTCGGTGCTCTGTGATGACCAGAGGGCTGGGATGGCGGTGAGGGCAGAGAGGGAGGTTCAAGAGAGAGGGCATGTGTGTATCCATACAGCTGATCCACTTCATTGTACAGTGGAAGCTAACAGAATAATATAAAGAAACTGTGCCCCCAAGTGGAAAAAAAAAAAGAGAGAGAGAGAGAGAAAGAAAGTAGAGGAGAGAGGAGGGAAAAGAAAGAAAAAAAAAAGTCCTCAGGAAGTCGCAGCTGTTTTCAGGAAGCCAGATTCACATGCAGAGGTAAGTGCTGAGAGCATATGGGCGGGGCACGGAGAACACCTGCTACTGCAATTTGGACCAAAAGTTACAAAGTAAGTGCTCTGGGTAAAGGTGAAGGATTGAATGCATTTGCCCCGAGAGCTCACTAAAACTACAGCACAGGGGCGGGGAGGAAAGCAGTCATGAGGAGCGGAATTTCACCTGGCCATCTAGAGAACACTCAGGATTAACCCTTCACTGCCAACAGGCAAGAGCCAGGCTACTCTTCAAGGTAGAAAAGTCTCCTGGCTAAGAGTCAGCAGCCTGCAGGGCCTCCAGGCCCAGGGGACCATGGTGACCTTACGTAGAAAGGACTGCTGGAAAGCTCTTTAAGGAGTTACATCCACACCACTGGATAACTTCCTCTCCCTATGACCTCCACATAAAAGTGGGGGCATTTCTCTGAAGAGGGTACAACTGAGGCTTTCTGGACAGGAGGATTCAGACTTAAGGAAAGGTAGAAAAAACAGTCTTTAGGGGGATTAAGTCAACACAGATGGAAATGGAAGTTGCACATGTGGTTCATAGACAGTGAACACCTTGATTCTCAAGGAAGAGCAGCTGGAGAGTCTTCTCTTGGGAATGTAATCAGCCCAGAAGAAGACTTCTTTTAAAAAAAATTCCTTAAAAATTATTTATTAAAGAGAAATAAACATTATATACATAATTGAATTCCCATTCTGCTTGCCCCAAAGGCAACCAACATTGTGATGTTTCTTTGCCATGATGTTACATTACCTACATACTATCCTTTCTTTGAATGTTGGATTTTGGTTCTGTTTGTTTGCTTATGGAAGTATAGTTGCTGCACAACATTATACAACTTATAGGTGTACAGTACAGTGATTCGCAATTTTTAAAGGTTATACTCCATCAATAGTTATTATAAAATATTATTATATTCCTCGTGTTGTAGAGTATATCCTAGTAGCTTATTTTATACCTAATAGTTTGTACCTCTTACTCCACCATCTTTATATAGTCCCTCCTCCATTCTGCCTCCCTATGGTAACCACTAGCATATCTGTGACTTTGCTTCATTTTTTGTTATATTGACTAGTTTGCTGTAGCAAACTCTTAAATGTACTTTTGAAAATACTGACATCAGAGGTGCCCCCATGTCACTGCCGTGTGTGTGTATGTATGTGGTGTGTGTGTGTGTCTGTATGTGATGTGTGTGTGTGTTTAGTCACTCAGTCGTGTCCTACTCTTGGTAACCCTTTGGGCTGTAGCCTTCCAGGATCCTCTGTCCATGGGATTCCCCAGGCAAGAATACTGGAGCAGGTCGTCATTTCCTCCTCAAGGGGATTTTCCCAAACCAGGGATAGAACTTGCATCTCCTGTGTCTCCTGCACTGCAGGGAGATTCTCTGCCTGCTGAGCCATTGGCAAAGCTAAGAGCTCACACATTCTGCCTAATTTTACTCCATACTTCAATCAGCCTTCCAGACCTTTCTCCTTAAACATGAACAGAGAACAAAAAGTTGTAGGATATTCAAGAAAGTTCCCACCATGAAAGCTGGAGACCAAAGAACACACAAAAAAGGCGTCTGGAAACTGACAGGCAGTACTTAGGGGAGAAAAATCTCTCCAAAATATCCTCAGGGGCTTAAAAACAGACTTTACAGCTATGAAACAAAAACAAAATATTTAACATTGAGAAGGAAAAAATAACTCATAAAATAAAAACATGACAGCATAAATGAAAAAAAATATCATCAAAGGATTAAAACATAAAGTTGAGAAAATGTCGCAAAGGGTTACTTAAGTTGACAAAGAGAGGTACTCAAGCAACAGGTACACTAGCTACCAAACTAGAGACAGAGAATTTTTTGAGACATTTTTGCTTAAGAAATCACTCTAATATGTGTTGAGAGAAACAAAGAGGGAAGAATGAGTTAGATGGAGATATAAAGACAGGGAGATACAGAGAAAGAAATAAGGAGGAGGAAGAGGAGCAAAAGAGATAGGATTAAAAACTAAAGCAAAACCAAAAGCATCAGCCATTAAACATACAGAAAAGGAAGAGAATCCCCAGGTGGCAGTAAAGGTAGTATTCCAGGAGAGAAACTGACCTTTTGTAGACAGCCACCTGTCCTGAATAAAGCAGCATTAATTCAAAGACTTCCTCAGCGATCAACGCAAAGAAATAGAGGAAAACAACAGAATGGGAAAGACTAGAGATATCTTCAAGAAAATTAGAGATACCAAGGAAACATTTCATGCAAAGATGGGCTCAATAAAGGACAGAAATGGTATGGGCCTAATAGAAGCAGAAGATATTAAGAAGAGGTGGCAAGAATACACAGAAGAACTGTATAAAAAAGATCTTCACAACCCAGATAATCAAGATGCTGTGATCACTCACCTAGAGCCAGAAATCCTGAAATGTGAAGTCCAGTGGGCCTTAGAAAGCGTCACCCAGAACAAAGCTAATGGAAGTGATGGAATTCCAGTTGAGCTATTTCAAACTCTGGAAGATGATGCTGTGAAAGTGCTGCATTCAATATGCCAACAAGTTTGGAAAACTCAGCAGTGGCCACAGGACTGGAAAAGGTCAGTGTTCATTCCAATCCCAAAGAAAGACAATGCCAAAGAATGCTCAGACCATCACACAATTGCACCCATCTCTCATGCTAGTAAAGTAATGCTGAAAATTCTGCAAGCCAGGCTTCAGCAATATGTGAACCATGAACTTTCAAATGTTCAAGCTGGTTTTAGAAAAGGCAGAGGAACCAGAGATCAAACTGCCAACATTCATTGGATCATGGAAAAAGCAAGAGAGTTCCAGAAAAACATCTATTTCTGCTTTATTGACTATGCCAAAGCCTTTGACTGTGTGGATCACAATAAACTGTGGAAAATTCTGAAAGAGATGGGAATACCAGACCACCTGACCTGCCTCTTGAGAAACCTATATGCAGGTCAGGAAGCAACAGTTAGAACTGGACATGGAACAACAAACTGGTTCCAAATAGGAAAAGGAATACGTCAAGGCTGTATATTGTCACTCTGCTTATTTAACTTATCTGCAGAGTACATCATGAGACACGCTGGGCTAGAAGAAGCTCAAGCTGGAATCAAGATTGCCAGGAGAAAAATCAATAACCTCAGATATGCAGATGACACCACCCTTATGGCAGAAAGTGAAGAGGAACTAAAAAGCCTCTTGATGAAAGTAAAAGAGGAGAGTGAAAAAGTTGGCTTAAAGTTTAACATTCAGAAAACGAAGATCATGGCATCTGGTTCCATCACTTCATGGGAAACAGATGGGGAAACAGTGGAAACAGTGTCAGACTTTATATTTTTGGGCTCCAAAATCACTGCAAATGGTAATTGCAGCCATGAAATTAAAAGACGTTTGTTCCTTGAAAGAAAAGTTGTGACCAATCTAGATAGCATATTGAAAAGCGAGACATTACTTTGCCAACAAAGGTTCATCTAGTCAAGGCTATGGTTTTTCCAGTGGTCATATATGGATGTGAGAGTTGGACTGTGAAGAAGGATGAGCACTGAAGAATTGATGCTTTTGAACTGTGGTGTTGGAGAAGACTCTTGAGAGTCCCTTGGACTACAAGGAAATCCAACCAGTCCATTCCGAAGGAGATCAGCCCTGGGATTTCCTTGGAAGGAATGATGTTAAAGCTGAAACTCCAGTACTTTGGCCACCTCATATGAAGAGTTGACTCATTGGAAAAGACTGTGATGCTTGGAGGGATTGGGGGCAGGAGGAGAAGGGGATGAAAGAGGTGGAGATGGCTGGATGGCATCACTGAATCGATGGACGTGAGTGTGAGTTAAATCCGGGATTTGGTGATGGACAGGGAGGCCTGGCGTGCTGCGATTCATGGGGTTGCAAAAAGTCAGACACGGCTAAGCAACTGAACTGAACTAAACTGAATTCAAGAGAAAAATGAGTATAAATAAGCATCACTAGCATCACTTTTGATTCTCTTTAAAAAAAAATGTAAAAGAGCTTCTTAAGTACTTGTTTTAGCAAAACAAGAGGGAAAACTAAGGACCACATGTTAAGAGTAACAATTTGGGCCATGTCTAAGGAGAGATGGGGCTTCCCAGGTTGCTCAGTGGTAAAGAATCTGCCTGACAAAGCAGGAGATGCAGGAGAGGAGGGTTCAATCCTTGGGTCGGGAAGATCCCTTGGAGAAGGAAATGGCAACCCACTCCAGTATTCTTGCCTAGAGTATCCCATGGACAGAGGAGCCTGGTGGGCTATAGTCCATTGAGTTGCAAAAAGTTGGACACAAGTGAGCATGCACATATATACACAGACACACACACACAAAAGAAAATATCTGACCTTTGCACTGAATTTTGGGGCGGTAGTCTATGTCATACCTGATAGAAATGCTTTTGCTTTTAGGGCACAGACTAGCCATGCTTGGTCGTCTTAAGTTAGAAGCTAACCACAGCAGAAGCCATATGATGGGGACGGGGTGAGATTTGAGTCACAGGCACCACTTGCTCTGGAGAGTGAGTTAAATCATGTGGAAATCAAGTGATCAATCAAGACTACGGAATGAAGCCCCAATAGCAACTGTGGATATTTGAGCTGAGGTGATCTTTCTTGGTTGGCAGTATTCCATCATGTTTTCCCAAGTCAGTGCCAGGAGGGTATCATCTCCTAACTCCATAAGGAGAGACTAGCAGGAGCTCTGCATTTCAAACCCTTTCAGGCTCTCTTCTTTGGCTGATTTTCATATTTATCTTTCCTTTATAGAAAACCATAACCATGAGTTTAATAGATTTTAGTAATAATAAGTAGGGCTACCCTGGTGGCTCAGTGATAAAGAATCTGCCTGCCAATGCAGGAGACACAAGAGACCCGGATTTGATCCCTGGGTCAAGAAGATTCCCTGGAGGAGGAAATGGCAACCCACTCCAGTATTCTTTCCTGGGAGAAGCCCATGGACAGAGGAGCCTAGCTGGCTACAGTCCATGGGATCACAAAGTCAGACAGGACTTAGCACACACATAGGCATGCAGCGCTGTCTGTACTTTATGCATCAGAGTCAAATATAAACCCTGAATAGTGACTGCACTTGAAAGTTCAGTTTATTAATAGGAGAAAGGGAAGCCAGTAGAATGAAGGTGTTGGAGAGTGAAAATCTCATATACCATGACAGCATGATGGATAATACCACCAACTCATGAAGCCAGCGAGATTCCTGGGAGAAGCCATGGACAGAGGAGCCTAGCTGGCTACAGTCCATGGGATCACAAAGTCAGACAGGACTTAGCACACACATAGGCATGCAGCGCTGTCTGTACTTTATGCATCAGAGTCAAATATAAACCCTGAATAGTGACTGCACTTGAAAGTTCAGTTTATTAATAGGAGAAAGGGAAGCCAGTAGAATGAAGGTGTTGGAGAGTGAAAATCTCATATACCATGACAGCATGATGGATAATACCACCAACTCATGAAGCCAGCGAGAACTATTTCTGTATATTATGTAGAAGCGATTGAACAACAGCAATGTAGAAACACAGAATGTGTAAATGCTGGGCACAATATCTGAAAGAGTTGGAGAAGAAGCACTGGGGGAACAAGGAGAAATGACGGTATTATGTTACATTTTTATTTAGTACTAACTTCTGTATTATATGCATGTATTTATATATGCATGTATTTCTTTGATAAATAAACACAATAGTTTAAAACACACAGGATGCTCCAAGAAGGGATTGTGAGGAAAGAAATTAAACCAAGATGTAATAATTAGAAAACTGGATTAGTTTACATAATTTGAATATGAAGAAGCTTAGTATGTATTGTTATCAAGGGTTTGACTTTGGAAATCTATAAGGCAAGGTGGGCTGAATAAAAATTAGAAGGTTGTCATGGCTGTGAGCTTCAGTTTTTGGCTTTTTAAAGGCAATTACTAGCTTTTTAACACAGGCTCTTTAAGGTTTCTGCTCACTTGTTTAATCATTCCAAAACTAAAGTAACTTGAGCTTATACGATTACTGAAAATAATGATTATTAAAATATGTACCAAAGCAAACTTTGAATACATTAGGTATGTATACGTGTATGCTAAATCACTTCAGTGGTGTCCAACTCTTTGTGATCCTGTGGACTGTAGCCTACCAGACTCCTCTGTCCATGGGATTCTCCAGGTAAGAATACTGGAATGGGTTGTTATATCCTCCTCCAGGGGATCTTCCGGACGCAGGGATCAAACCTACATCTTTAGCATGGCAGGTGGGTTTTTTGTCACTAGCACCACCTGGGAAGCTTATAGGTATGTGTGCAAGATATGCCATTTTACTCCTCCCTTTCAAACCCAATAAGTCTACAAATATATTATTTAGTAAATAAACAGCAATTAATTATTAATAATAAACTCAATAAACTGAGCTGCAACTATGTATCAGGAGTTGGGAAAGGCTCTTAACGTATCCAGAGACTCAGCCCCAAATGAAAAGACCCGCTTTCCTGCTGCTTGTAATCTAAAAGGAGAGAAATACACAACAAATGAACAAATAGTTAAAATCGGTAGTAACTGCTGAGAAAGAAAAGCGCAGGACACCATTGAAGGGTAAAATTGGGTGGACATATTTTTCCTTGTGGATCCAAAGAAAGCCTTTCTGAGTAATGAGATAGGAGGCAAGAATAATGCTTCATTAAGAAAAGTGTGAGGAAGGGAACATTCAAGATGCTGAAAGCAGCTTGGAAAAATGTCCTGACACACAGAGTTGGGCACGATTGAGGACCAGAAGGGGACTAGTTTGACGGGCTCCAACTGAGAAAGGTAGTTCCCTGCCATGTGGCTGACTTAGGAGGAACATGAGAAGCAAATATGAGGTGAAGATGTTCACTTTCTCGTGGCCTGAGAGGTGAGGACTCTGCCTTATAAAGCACATAGATGGGTGAGTGAGTGACTACAGGTCGGAAAGATGGAGCCAGGCTCACCAGTCTCACATCACCTTAGATCAGTTCTCGGATCTTCAGGAAGTCTGGTGAAGACATTGGAGGATCTGGGCATCTGAGGCATGGATGAGGCTCTTCTGGTAGTTCTTTCTCTCCGCCTGACATCAGCCACTCAAGCTCTATCGCATTTACATAGTAGGGAGCTTCCCACAACAGAACCTTCCTCTGCCTGGAATTTTCTTCTTCATTCCCCTTCAGGAACTCCCAACTACCCTTTGAGCTGTGCTTAGTCACTCAGTTGTGCCTGATTCTTTGTGACCCCATGGACTGTAGCCTTCCAGGCTTTTCTGCACATGGAGATTCTCCAGGCAGGAATACTGGAGTGGGTTGCTGTGTCTACAGGAGATCTTCCTGACCCAGCAATTGAACCTAGGTCTCCCACACTGCAGGCAGTTTCTTTACCATCTGAGCCATCAGGGAAGCCCAAGAATACTGGAGTGGGAAGCCTACCCCTTCTTTAGGGGATCTTCCCGACCCAGGAATCGAACTAGGGTCTCCTGCATTGCAGTCAGATTCTTTACCACCTGAGCTACTCAGGAAGCCCCAACTACCCTTTCAGTCAAGGCATAAAGGATACTTCCTCAGAGTACTCTTTCCTAAGCTCCTACTTTAAAGCGAGTTCCACTTCTCAAATCTAACATATCCTTCTGCTTTCCTTCATGGAACCTGCATTCTGTCTCTGTGCCTCAATGTTCTCTTCTGTAAAATGGGTGTAGTAATATTAGTGACCACCTCAGAGGATCATGGCAACCCAATATAAATCACAAAAGATAGTGCCTGACCTGTGATAAAGGCTCTGTAATGTTAGCTACCATTTAACAGAAGCCAGGAACAGAAGGATAATTACATTAAGTCTCAAAGCAGGCAAAACTAATATCTGCTGTTGAAAGTGAAAATGCTGGCAATGTTTGGAGGGTGTAGCTGAAAAAACCAAAAAGGTTCTGACAACATTCTGTTTCTTGTCTGAGTGGTTGGTTGTATGACAGTGGTCACTTTGTGATAATTCATCTTTCCAATTTAGGATTCATTTTGTACTTTAAAAAGTCAGTTTATTATCATTAACATAATTTGAAATTCTGTATTTAATTGTAGAATTATTTGCTTGACTCTAGGTTCCATGAAAGCAAGAAGAAAATCTATTCACTTTGTCTCCAATAGTTAGTATAATCTCCAAAACAAAAGAAAACATAAGTCTGATTATGTCATTCTTCTATTCAAAATATTCAGTGACTCCCTATATAATCCAGATTAAAAGTCAGAGTCTTTCCAGCAGACCACAAGTCCTTAGCCGTCTCTCTGAGTCACTCTTGATACTTCTGTATCGCTCAGGATGATCCAGGCACATTGGAATGAGCCAGTGTTTGCCCAATATCATTCATGTACTAAATGCAATGGAATGATTTTTGTAAGGTGGCAAATTTTATATTTTGTAATTTTACCTCAATTTTAAAAAACATGAGTACTCTAGAACCAGACTAAGTTCAAATTCTGACTCTGTCACTTAATTGTATGATTTCTGACATGTTGCTTCACCTCTCTGTGCAAAAGTAGGGAAAACCACTAGACCACTCAGGTATGATCTAAATCAAATCCCTTACGGTTATAGAGTAGAAGTGCAAAATAGATTCAAGGGACTAGATCTGATAGACAGAGTGCCTGAAGAACTATGGATGGAGGTTTGTGACATTGTACAGGAGGCAGTGATTAAAACCATCCCC